>RJWM01015305.1:0-48194 GCA_004363535.1 Dasyprocta punctata
CAAAGTGGTTCTCCGCTTCACTCTTCTCTTCTCTCGCAGTGCTGAGTCAAACCTGGGCCTTGCACCTGCTAGGCAAGTCCTCCAGCACTGAGGTGGGCTCCAGCAAGGGGCAGGAAGAACTGCCACACCCGCTTTGACACCCATAGGGAAGCAACTTTAAATCCACTGCAACTGTTCATATGTGCTGCCAGTGCTTCACTGTCACCGTACAAATCCCTCTCCTACACCTTACACTAGAAAATGTAAGTTTAACCAAAATTGTATTGGAAATAAAATTACCTTCTCCCACCAAGTAAGTCTATAATTTGGTGCTGACCAACATCCAACATTTTCTTTTTCTTTTTCAATGACATGAAACCATCCCTAAAATTTTCATAGGGACGTACAACATATCATTGTGTTCACAAGCTTACAATATACCCAGGAGTTCCCTCCTTTATTCCTCTCCAACCCCTTTGCCTCCCATCTCTCTGCTCTGACTTCAAATTCTAACAAGGATGTGCAGCCATAGATGGTAGTACACAGGTATTTTGATGAAATACAAAATCCCACTCAATGTAACAAACAACGCATTCCAACGTACCCCATTATGATAAATGTGTTCCAAGTCATTAAGATAGTACTCTTCAATCGAATGGGGCGTGCCTTCCACTTCAAAAACATATGCAGGATTCATCTTGTTCTGAACAGGGACAGCAAAGTAGTCCGCAAACTCTTTACAGTTGATGGTGGCTGACATCAAGACTACCTACCGAGAAGAGAGACCATTCCAACACACAGACAATGTCAACGACGATCACTGAAATGAAAGCACTTAAGACCCCAGGCACATCTTCTGCATCATTCCTGTATATTTAATAACTTTTCTGATTTCTAAATAGAATATCTTGAATTAAGCTCATGTATTATACAAACTATTACAGTTTAGAGAATGCTCAGAGATACCAACTTTTACTATTCTTAAATTATTTTAGCAAGTGAGAAAACCTAGCCCTCGAAAACCTAAGTTATAACAATTTATCTAAAACAAATTTTTGCACCAGGAAATTAATTAAAAGAAAAATAAGTTACTAGATAATGTGTTCCAGAAAAATGAGTAAACTAACAAAGACAAAAACAAGAGATCCAGAAAACCCTGACTACACCCCAAGAGGCCAGAGCTTTCCCAAGCCAAGAGCTATCTACGCAGCAGCCCTGGGGAACCAAACCTCAGCAAGATCATGCAGGCTCAGGACTGACTGAAGTTTTTAGTCCTGCCAAAGGAAAAACAACAATATAAAATCAACACACAAAGCCGGGCGTGGTGGCGCACGCCTTTAATCCCAGCACTCGGGAGGCTGAGGTAGGCAGAGCATTGTGAGTTCGAGGCCGGCTTGGGCTACAACGCGAGCGCAAGGCCGGCCTGAGCTACATAGTGCAACCCAGCCTCAAAAAACCAGGGCCGGGAGTTTGGCTCAGTGGCTTAAGCGCCTGCCCTGGCAGGCGCAAGGCTGTGAGTTCAATCCCCGGTGCCGCAAAAAAATAAATAAATAAATAAATAAATAAATAAAAAATAAAATCAACACACAAAAGCCAATAGCTTTCCTATAGGATAATAACTAACCTAATAATTAACCTGCCAAAAAATAAGCCAGGGAAACAATTCCATTCACATTAGCTTCGAAAAATAAATAAAATACCTAGGAGTCAACCTAACCATGAAAACAAAAGACCTCTATAATGGAAATTACAGAACACTGAAGAAAAAAACTAAGACTTTAGAAAATAGATAGACCTCCCTTGTTCTTGGGATTGGTAGAACTAATACTATTAAAACATTACCAAAAGCAATCTACAAATTCAATGTGATTCCTATTAAAATGTGAACAGTATTCTCACAGAACTTTAAGAGGAATCCTAAACTTTACATTGAAACACAAAAGAGCCAGAAATGAAGCCGGGCGTGGTGGCACACGCCTTTAATTCCAGCACTCGGGAGGCTGAGGTAGGAGGAGCGTTGTGAGTTCAAGGCCGGTTTGGGCTACAACCTGAGCGCAAGGCCGGTCTAAGCTACATAGTGCAACCCTGCCTCAAAAAACTAGGGCCAGGAGTGCAGCTCAGTGGCTTAAGTGCCTGTCTGGCAGGCGCAAGGTTCTGAGTTCGATCAGTGCCACAAAAAAAAAAAAAAAAAAAAAAAAAAGCCAGAAATGCCAAAGCAATCCTGAGAAAAGAAAAAAAAGAAAGAAAAAGCACTGCTGTAGGCATCACCATTCCTGATCTCAAATTACACTATAAAGCCATATACAAAAACTGACAGAATAAAATCAAAACAGACATGTAATAAAGTACAAACAGAAGCACAGAAACAAACCCATGCACCTATAGCCACCTGATTTCTTACAAAAGACTCAAAACTCTACACTGAACACAGCCTCTAACAAATTGTGCTACGAAACCTGGAAATCCACATGCAGAAGACTGAAACTAGATACCAATCTCTCACCCTGTACTAAAACCAAATCAGAATAGAATAAAGACCTAGATATAAAACCAGAAATCTGAAACCGCTGGAGGGAAACAGTTGATGCCATAAGCACAGGTAAACACTTCCTGAGTAGGAGGACCCCAACAGAGCAGGAAATAACACCAAGAATCAACGAACTACATCAAATTAAAAAGCTTCTGCACAGCAAAGGAGACAATCAAGAGTAAAGAGACAACCTATAGACTTGGAGAAAAATATTTCCAACCAACCCTTTTATCAATCTAGAGGATTAACATCTAAAACATATAAAGAACACCAAAAAAAATCCAATCAATAAGTGAGCAAATGAAGTGAACAAAGAATTCTCAAAATGAGAAATACAAATGACCAATAAAGAATAAAATCATGTCATTTGCAGAAAAAAATGGATAGAATTAGAGACCATCACGTGAAAAAATAAGCCAGTGTCAGAAAGTTAAATATTGCACGTTTTCTCTTATATAAGCCATCTATAAAGAAAGAGAAGCAGGCAGGGGAGATGACAGAAAACTAAAAGGCAGACTTTTAGAGAGGGGGATCAGGGTAGGGGGAGAAAAGAGAGGAGAGTAACAAGAATGAAAATAAACTATGCTACATGGATGTACCAATATACCTAAATCTCATTATTCTGTATTACTAAATAAAATCACACTCAGAAGAAAAGATAAAGCAAATATCAGATGGTGTCCCTAAGAAGGTCAGCCACAAGCGCCAGGAACAGTCTCCACAGCCCACCACACAGGCTCACAGAAGGTGGCAGCACGACCAAGGACCTGCGCGTCCCCAGTCCCACAGGCAGGGCGCAGTTACACAGCTCTCTCTGGCTGGTGGCCGACCACCTACCGCCTCCACAGTTAGAAGCCTGTGAGTGTAAATCCCTAGCTATCACATAAAGGACAGCAGGCTGACCACCACAGGGCTTTTGCTGAGCGCAGCACACAAAGAGGCCAACGCCAGACTAGACTCCGCAATCCTGCACCTCTCCATGCAGCCCAGCCTCTCCTGGAGACGGAGGAGACTGCCCTCAGATAGGGTGAGCCTAGGACAGAGAAAGGCAGGTGAGGGCAGGGGAGCCCAGGGCTGGTCTGAGGAGGGGGAAGCATGGGAGACCTTGAAACCCATGTGTCTCTGCTTATGCATCTAAGTCCTCTAGCAGTAGCACTCTTGCAAAAACTTCACAAAGCCATCTAGAACTTGCTTTTAATTACTTGGCCCAAATACAAGCACCATATAATATTCTATATTTTGAACACATGCTGCTTCATATATATTTTAATAAACCACAAACATATTGGAACTGACAAAATACTTGCTCCTGCTTGTTGGACAGGTGCTGCACTCTTCATCAGTATTCAGTGTGCAAGACTCCTTTTTTAAATCCATCAACACTCAACTCTATCACTGAAAGCTAAAAAATACATAAGTAATTATCTCGACTTGTGTAAAAGAAGAAATCTTAAAATGACAATCAAGAAACTCTTCAACTCTTGAACACTCTTCAGTACCATCTTGAAGTCAAGATTCCTAAACAGGAATGAAGAGCCCATTCCCTCACACACTCCATGGACACCCAGGGCAGCACAACAACCAACTGCCAGGTCAGTCCAGGCCGCCCTCATCCAGCCCCAGGGAAGGGCCCGGTCAGCTTTGGGGGAAAAGAGGAACGATTCTCTCTGAACAAATGAGCAGATTAGACCCTAGGAGACCAAACACTTCATGACTGAGAAAGCGACAGTCTTCCAGGAAGAAGGGATCCTTAACAACTCCATGCTAATATAACAAGCACATTCCCCAATACTGCAGCCAAACTGGGTTCCCAAAGAACTCTACTTAGCATGGCTGGATTGAGGGTGATTGTTTAGACTTTTTAGACGGCATAATTATTCTAAACCCTTCACTGCTTTGGCCTAGCTCCTATCTTCCTCCTGTTTGTTCAAATGAAAAAGAATATTTAACCATGCCCTCTGTGACTTTCAGTTAACTCATGACCTACACCTCTAAAACAGCTCTGCATAAACTGTCCTCAAAATTCAGCACCCTTCCATACTTTAGTGCTACTTGCACAATGGAGATTTCAGAGTCATTTGCATCCCTCTACACTGTGTTCACTCAGGCAAAAGCAGGGCTCGAAGACCCAGCATATCCTTATAGTCAGCTACCCCTAGATTACTTTCTACAGTCTAGACAGTGTCAGAACTGAATGCAATATAATAACCGAGAAGTATCTCGTAGCGCATCCATGAAGGAATGACTTCCTGCCTGCTTCACAGCAAGACCCGGAGCACCACACACGACGGCCAATTTTAAGAGACTGGATCCAGCTGTTTCTATTAAAATAAGGAGAAATAAAACTAGGTAATAAATTTCAAGTATTTCTGTTACTCAGAAAATCACAGTTACCTTCACAAAACGTGAATTTGTTCTTAAAAGTTTGCGGACTACCAACAGCAAGAAATCCATTTCTTCAGTTCGCTCATGTACCTACAAAATGAAAGGGGGACACGCCACATGGCATCAAGCAACACACATGGCACTGCTGAACAAGTGGAGGGGAAGGGGGTTCAGCATACCCCTGGGGGACAGGAGGCCAAACCAGTTCTTGTTCAATGCAGCCCTTCAGAGACATGGCCACACTCCTGGTTAAGAGGAAGGAAAGGGCATTTGCCCACAAGCCACAGGCTATGTGTGGCTTGTCGTCACTTCTGTGTCTCTTTAGGGCCTTGGCACTGGGGCAGAGTCATGCTGAGTATCCCTGCCCTTTCCACTTAATGTTAACAGAGTCTCCAGGTCACTGTGGCAACCAACATATCCCTAGACTTCCCAAGCACAGAAGACCACTGGGCCAAGTCTCTGGACCCTTTGCTGGCCTCGCTGTAGCCAAGCACTAGACACACTTGTGCAGCAACAAAAAGCATTAGAAAATAAGGGAAATCTATACTTAGATATGTTAACTATCTATATATATGGCCCAACATGGTTCCTTTTCACTCAGTACTGCCCAGGCAAGCCTACAGCCTGTGGTTGGAGGCCCGTGGCCTCCCTACACACGTGCTGACCCCTCTGCAATGGTCTAAAAGCTCACTGTTATTTCAGCAAGTACAGGGGTGTTATGGCTTATGTCTAGAAGTCTTCCCAAAGCCTCATGAGGTCACAGGTGGTGCTTTCTGGAGGTGGCTGGATCTAGTGTGTATTGTTGGGATTAAGGATGTGACGCCGGCATTGATTCATGGTGGGAGCCAGAATCAACAGTGCTCCACCTGGGCGTGAGTGCCAGCCACCGGGCAGCCTGGATAGAATATAAGGGACAGAAAGAGGGCTGCTGCTGTCCCTGCTTGTCGCTTGCTGCTTTGGCTGTCTTCCACCTGAAAAGAACCATTTCTCCTCCACGCTGCCCCGCTGCCAGGCCACCCTGCCTTGGAGCAAGCTGATTATAGACTGAAACTTCTACAAACTGTGAAGTGAAATAAACCTTTCCTCTTTTACCTTTGCATGCTGGGTATTTTGTCTCAGTAACGAGAAAAGTAACCAAGACAAGCAATCTAACACTACCTGGGGAGTCCCGTCTCATGTCCCACAACTGGCAGAGCTACAGCTCACATAGATGGGCTGGGCTGGCCCTGGAAAAAACTGGGCCAGTCAAAAACAGGTAAACCAGAACAAGGTTAGGGTCTGAGGCGAGCAGGCAGAATTTTAACAGCATCAGCACAAGGCCTGCTTGGAGAAACCTCCAGAAAGTAGGAGAGAAATAAAAAACCTAAGAGAAGCACAGAGATAAGGGTCACAATACTTATTAGGGTTTTTCTTAGAAAGGTCAGTAGATCGTACCTCTTCTCCAGCCCCACAACGCTGAGGGTGGAAGCCAAGACGTTGCTGTGCCAGGGAAGTGCTCCGCCATTGAGCTACATCTCCAGCAGCCCTCCTTTTTATTAAGGTTGCTGTCTTTGATTTACTGTATAGAAAGCACCTATAACATCTGATTTGTTCCTGAACATCTACACCCAGTGTTAGTCCTTGCAACTGTCTGTCTGTGTGACACGGTCCACCAAGGGTTGGCAACTCCCTGTAGAAGATGTAACCGCTGGGCTGAGTGGTGCATGCCCGTAATCCTAGCACTCAGGAGACTGAGGCAGGAAGATTGCTGCGAGTTCAAAGCCAGCATGGGCTACAAAGTGAGTTGAAGGCCAGCCTGAACTGCATAGTGAAACTCTATCTCAAAAAAGAGAAAAAAAAATAAAAATAAAAAACACAGAACGATGCCTGTCTCTAGCTTTGGGGCCTCAAGGGTTCTACGCAACCACAGAACAGAACAGACGCTAGGGAGAGACACTGCTCCAGGAAAAGCTCATTTACAGAGGTGGGTGCCAGACCTGAGCCGAGGCCAAAGCCCTCCCACACCAGCTCAAACAAGGAGTCTCTTCCCAATCATTCTTCAAATCCCACCTGGATTTTGAGACAAACAACAAAGAATAAAAGCAAAATTTGCATACCTACGTAGAAAGGGCAGATGCAGACCCAAAGGAATGACCAACCTGTCAAAAGAGGACACACTAAGGGAAAGCAAGGACCTGCGTGGGAGGACGGAGCGCTCACCTCGTCAATGAAGACATGCGTGAATTCCATCAGACTCTTGGCACTGACTATCTTCTGGAGCAGGACTCCAGTGGTCATGTAAATTAACCTGGTGTCTTCTGTTGCTATCTTCTCCAGCCCTACCTAAACCCGGGGAAGGAAAAGAAAAGGGGACAAGGGTTCAGGTTTAAATGGCTCCTGCTTAACTACCCAAAGAGGCTACGTCCATTTCATAATGGGGATCTGAGAATAAAGATTACTGTATTTCAAAGATATACAGAGTCCAAATAAAAAGTCAAGTTCTCGAGATGACGTTTTCATGGGGGGAGGGTTATCCAGTCACACTTCCGCTTACGGTGCGTTTATGTGATACCACCCTGTATGCAGGCACCTTCTCAACTACAAACGCATAATTAAAAACATGGAATTATAAAAGTCATAAGCCTGAGACTTCACACTTCTGTTCTATCAACCAGGATAGAAATTATGTTCAGTAAATTTGGTTTCGTTATTTTTGTAAATTATTTCACTGTCTGTTCTGTTATGGTTTCATTTTGATTTTCAGTAGAAAACAGTCCAGTCCTCCCGTCAGCTTACCCAGACCGAGGGACTGACAAAGAAAGCGAGTCTGCGCCCCGTCTGTCTCACCTGGTAGCCCACCAGGCCCCCCAGGGCCCATGAGCGCTCTTTACTGATCCACCTGGCGATGCTGCTGGCCCCTATCTTCCGTGGCTGGGTGACCACAATGTTGCAGTAGGCAGAACGCTGGACGTGATGATCCAAGACGTACTGTGGCAGCTGAGTGCTCTTGCCACTTCCCGTGCTGCCATGGATAATCACCACAGAATTGCTTTCGATCAAAGAAATAACCTGCAATTAAAAAAAAATTATCTTTCAAAATTGGCACAAAACTAACAATTAAACTATCATCTATCTTAGAAAGACTTTCAGGGTTTACTTTTCTTCAAGTTAAATGACTGAATAACCACCTAAACATCACAAAAGAGAGCAAGGAGGCCATAAAACAGTTGCTACTTTTAAAACCAATTCCACTAAAGTAACTACTAACAGCTATGGTAAACAGGCCAAAGTAACTTCAGCTGTCTGGGCTTAATTCCTTCCACAAAAATGAAAACACTAAATTGGATTTCTGTGGCTCTATGTCTAAGTTTCTATTATTTAAACTTTTTCTAATGAACCTGCATTGTAATTCTACTGAAAAACATGAAAACACCTGTTTCTATATTCCAGTGGTTTTATAATTTCATTTGAACCTGGGTATGGTGGTGCACACCTGTAATTCCAGCACTAAGGAGGCTGAGGCAGGAAGATTGCCATGAGTTCGAGGCCAGCCAGGGCTATACAGCGAGTTCAAGGCCAGCCTGAACTACATACCAAGGCCCTGTCTCAAAACATTTTTTTCATTTTAAATCAGATAAACCTTTAAAAAGTTAACTTCCACTTTTCCATTTACAGGTTATACAAAGTATTTTAAAATTCTAATTCCATTCCTCCCACACAACTTTCTCATTGATACCCTAAACTTATTTAAAACTCTCCTATCCCTCTAGAAATTAATATGATTGGGAACACAAATTAATTGTAATATCGGCCTCTAAAAGTTACCAAAGTCTACCTATCTCATAAACATTGTATGACTTAACCTTAAGCAAAATAAGGAAAACCCAATGGAAGGCTGGTTACATAGCTCAGTGGCAGAGCATCTGCCAGCCACACCCAGGCCCTGTGCAGGCCGGGGAGAGACCAAGGGAGAGGCTGGGGCGCACTGTTTCTTTTCAACAAGACCAGGCGGTAAAAGCTTCCCAGCAGGAAGCTCTCCTGGGGTGGGGCGCACGCGCAGACAGGAAAAGCTAGGGGATGAGCTCCAGGCCAGGAGACACACTCAGGTGATGGCCACACGCAGTAAGCACAAGCCAAAAGAAAAACCAGCAGCACGGTCATTACATCCACCCCATAAGACCACGCTGGTGCACAGCTGCGAGCCCGGCAGGCGGGAGGGTAAGACAAGAGGACCGCAAGTTCAGTGCTGGCTTGGGTTACACAGCAACTTCAAGGCCAGCCTGGACCACACAGAGACTCTGTCTCAAAAAATAGAAAGCATCTCCTTACAGCCCGGCCAGCCACCTCTATCTGCCTCAGAGACTGACGCACCACAGGTGAGCTCACCTAGCAATCTTCACATTGTGAAAAACAATGTTGGGCCTCAGGCATTTATTCAACCAGCTGAATGACACTGACAAAAATAACTTTACCTCATCCTTACATCGATTTATAGGCAAATCAGGATATTTGTAAGTTGTCTCTGGGATACATGCCACATTGCTTAATTTAGTCGAAGATGGTCTTGGACCTGGATTCAGACAAAACAAATAAATATAATGATATATCTTATCTGGAATAAGATAAAGCAAGCGGCCTAATGTTATATCTAACATGTACATACAGTACGTACAGGCCACACAGACATACGCGAAGGAGACATTTTCACAGGCTAACTCGGCCAGTAGTCTCATAGAAACTTCCCTAAGTAGCCCAACACTTATGATCCAGACCGCCAAACTGACCATTCAGACCCTTCCTCACAGTCACCAACCCCAGGGGCTCACGGTAGCCCCCACGGCAACCACCTGTGAAACACGGTACCCACTA
Organism: Dasyprocta punctata; assembly: GCA_004363535.1. NCBI lineage: Eukaryota > Metazoa > Chordata > Mammalia > Rodentia > Dasyproctidae > Dasyprocta > Dasyprocta punctata. The sequence continues at coordinate 9,743 of RJWM01015305.1, forward strand.
CTTGATTACACAATACTGAAAAGGAACTGTGTGTTCCTTGCTAATGAGATAAATCAGCAATAGCAACACATAAATCTAACTCAACTTACAGGCTATAGGTGCAGTGAAAAGGGGGCAAAGTCACTCTGCTAACTAAGCTGCTGGGTGCTGGGTGCGAAGGCTGACCAGCCCTCCCTGTGCAGGGTCCTCCTGTGGACACGCGCACTGCCCCGGCTGCCACACGGCGTGAATACCCTTGGCTATCACTCCTCAGACAGATGAAGCAGCAATCTTCATGAGATAGGAGGCTTTGCTGGGAGATAAGTCTCACCTACAAAAAACTCTTACGCCTTCCTGCCTCTCACTAAATTGCTCCCCTCCGCGTGCCTCTTCTCACGAAGCCCCCTCTGCCGCTCCCCTTTCCTCCCTCTCCCCGTCCTTCCTTGTTTTTGTCCCCACAGCTCGTCCCTGCCATTGTCCTGCCTCATAAACACAGCCGTGGAGCTTTTCTTTCATAACTGGTCTAATAATATATAATTAAAATGTGGTTACTTTCCTGTATATCATAAATAAAATACATATTTGTGACACATGTGCTGGGGTCAAACCCAGGGCCTCACACATGCTAGGCAAGCACTCTACCACCGCACTGCTCCCCCAACCCCTCTTTTCCTGTATGGGATTCAAGGTGCGTGGGCCTTGTTCTCAGTTTCACGACCAGAGTGGCCAGACCGCAAAGCAAACCCGGCTCCTTTGCGGGAAGCAGTGCTTGGAAAGAGTTTCCAAGTCCTGCTCTGCACAGCCCGCCCTCCCAGACTCTCATCCCCCTCCACACCCACTGCTAAGCTCACGGAAACAGGGTTTTCTTTGCACTATTACATGTCCCTCTCATCCACCACCCCTGCCAGCTCTGAATGGCATCAGCGATGTCCCCTTCCTTCCCAGCGGGCATGCCTAGCCTTGACAGCAGTCAGGAGAGGGAGGAGAAGCCAGCAGCCTCTGCGAGAGACGCCACACACAGCAGGGGCGAGGGGAGAAGCCAGTGGCTGGGATGAGTGGGAGCCAGACTGTGGAAAGAGCTACGCAAGGGGAAAGTGTGAGGCATGCTCTCTCTGTTTTTTGCCCCCAGTACTGGGGAGAGAACGCACAGCCTCTGCACTGAGCTACATCCCCAGCCTTTCTTATTTTTATTCAGTACTTGAAACAGATTTTCGCTAAATTGCCCAAGCTGGGCTTAAATTCCCAGCTTGCTAAGATTACAGGCCAGTTGCCACCACATCCAGTAGCTATGACTACTCTTTTAGACAAAAATGCAAGTAGCTAAATCTTTCTAAGAGACCTTAAGCCCTGGTTCACAGCACTGCTAAGCGAATCCTGTTACTCTGACAATAGTAACGTGTCTTACATAACTTGATTACATGTATTTTGAAGGCCTGCTACTTAAAGACAGAAACTGTACAAGGAAAACTGCCCGAAGCCCTCACGGCAGGCACTGTCCAGTCCACAGCCCTTCTCCGCCGGCCACAGAACACCACCTGACACTTCCAGGTCACCGGCTGCGGATCTAGCCCTGCCCCTGCGTGAAGCCCCAGGGCGGCTGGGACCAGAGAGCAGAGACACCACAGCTGTGTAGCTGTGTAGCTCTGTTGGCTTCGCATTAGCAGCAAACAAAAAGAAAAGCACCGGGATGATCTAAGGCAAATCCACGAACCGCACAGCACAAAGGGAGGCCAACACGGCATGAGAAATACCACAGCCTCAGAATTTGCTGTCCTCATTTTCTCAGTATGTCTCTATTCTAGATTAATAACATCAATATATTTTACATGAACTGGAAAAAATAAAAACTATAAAAATTGCTAGCTCGCTTCACAAAAAAAATCATCATCAACCAAACCAAGGCCAGACATGATGGCACACACCCGTAATTCCAGCACTCGGCAGGCGGAGACAGGAGAAGCGCTGTGAGTTCAAGGCCAGTCTGAAATGCATAGCAGAACTGTCTCAAAAAGGTTAAAAAAAAAAAAAAAAACCCACACCACTACCTATCCAAAAAGTTCGACAGTCAGAAATTCCAAACGGTGTATAATGGATTTTAACTGAAGTGTAGTATGTCTGTCAGCATATATGAAGAACAGAACAGTATTTCTAATCTTAAAATCGAGACAGCATAGGGCCAGGGCTACGGCTCAGTGGCACAACACCTGCCTGGCAAGTGCAACGTCCTGAGTTTGATTCCCAGTACCAAAAAAGAAAAATCTAGACAGTGCACATGACAGGAAAGAAGTCTAATTACTGCACTTCTGACTTCACCACAACGTTAAATCTTGAAATACATAATTATACACCACTCTCCTCAAGGACAGGACGATGCTCTGCACACACAGAGAAGCCTGCCGTAGAGAGGAGGACCATCTCCCTTCTCAGACACTCCAAAGAGGCTATGTTTTTAAAGGCTCAGAAGGGGATGAAAACATCTAGGAAAAAGATCCCTAGATTTATTTTTTTTTTATCCCTAGATTTAAGAGGGGGTAGCATTATGCCACTTCATCACCACCAAAGACTCTACCCCAGAAAAAATGAAAGCAGAACACCACCAAAGAGGCCACAACCTGAAACCAGGGTCTCAGGAAAGACTTCATTTACTCACGCCACTCAATATTGATCTTTTTTTTTCTTCTTTTGTCTTTTTGAGATAGGGTCTTGCTATGCAGTTTAGGCTGGCCTTGAGCTCACTTTGTAGCCCAGGCTGGTCTCAAACTTGCAGTGATCCTCCTGCCTCAGCCTTCCAAGTGCTGGGACTATAGGCAATGTAGATCTTTTAAAATAGTTTACCCATGGCGCACGCCTTTAATCCCAGCACTCGGGAGGCTGAGGTAGGAGGAGCGTTGTGAGTTTGAGGCCAGCTTGGGCTACAACGCAAGCGTAAGGCTGGCCTGAGCTACACAGTACGACCCTGCCTCAAAAAACCAGGGCCGGGAGTTTGGCTCAGTGACTTAAGCGCCTGTCTGTCAGGAGCAACATTATGAGTTCAATCCCCGGTGCCGCAAAAAAAAAAAAGTTTACCTTACCTTCCATGAAGAGTTAAAGATATCATATCATAATGCTATATGCCCACCCATGTTTATAAGAGCACTGCTCAAAATAGCTAAATTTTGGAAATGGCCTATATGTCCATCAACAGATGAAGGGATAAAGAAAATGTAGTATTTATACACAGAGGACTGCTCCTGGGCTATAAAGAAGGATAAATTTGAGGCATTGGTGAAAAAATGGATGCACCTTGAAACCATAATGCTAAGTGAAATAAACCAGACACACAAGCTTAACTACTGCATGGTTTCTGTTACATAAGAAACTCAAAGTATAAATAACTTAAAGAGCAAAATAAAAGATAATAGGAAACAGGGGGATGGACCTTTTCCAAATGGGAAGCAGACTAAGAGGTGGAGGGAAGAGAGCGGGAAGGAAAGGCAAGAGAAAAGAACTAAAATATGTTATGTGCATGTACCAATTCCCCACAATGAACGTAATCACTATACTCCAGACATGTACTGAGAACAATTTTAAAAATTATTTTAAAAAAGAAAAAAATTGTAACCTAGCTACTTCTAAATGGTGCAAGCCCAGATGGCATGCCTCGGAAACAGCAGCCGGTGGGCCCTGGGTCGCCCCTGGTCGGCGCTCACTGAGCAGCGTGGCTCCTCAAGGCAGAAGCTCGGACAGCAGCGCCCTGGCTGCTCTGCGCCCCTAGCAGAGCTGTGCAGTCCCTCACCACACAGCCTGTCCCAGCCACTGTTCCTCAGGTCACAGTCACTCCAGGCACTGCAAGACTCCCACAGATAAGCAAGACCACCATAAACAACTCTGCGGTTCTTAGCATCAGTAGAAACTGCATCAATGGGCCCACGCATTTTTAACTCTCACTTCAAGCAGTAACGCAGTACATTATTGTTGTTTAGACAAATCTCCCTCAGGAGACAACTGAAGATGCTAAATAAAATACAAAAACATCTTCTTAAAGGCACTGATGGGATGAGTAGCCAATGAAAAGATGCCAAGCCAATGTCTCAAAGCAGAGAGGAAGACAAATGACTCACTGCTGCTTTTGGCTTCAGATGAAAGATAAATGAAAAATTTACTACAATGCAGCACAGTGACATAAAAAGGAAGAGAAATACGATCCTAACTTCAACTTCTGTCCTCACTCAGAGCACAGGTGCACCCAGGCTGGCAGGACAGGAGACAGCTGCTCAGCAAGACGCTGGGTCTGCATGGGCAGCCCTTCAGCAAGGGCACGTCCACGGCGGGAACAGGGGCTAGCAAGGCAGCTGAAGCCTATGGGTAACTCAAGCGACTCACTGCACATGCCCCAGGGTGGGCTCCGGACTGAGGATGTAAAGGACCTTTCGCTTTTTACTTTACACATCTCTGCTTTTTTTCTAATTCTGTCTTAATGCTTACCATAAAAACTCTTGTAAGTTTTTAAATAAAAATTTTAAAGAGTTTTAATGAATAATAAAGTAAGGGACCATTATTAGTCCACCAAAGAACACAGACTATTTAGAAACCATATTTAAGACAAAAAAATAAACATTTTACAACCCATTGCACACTTACTCCAAAAAAAGACCCTGAATTAACAAGCAGTATAGATTTCTTACTTTGACCAAAATACTTTATTTCTTACACATTGTAAGCAAAAAATGTTTTAATATGTGAACCACTCACACAACATATTTAAGACTTTTTTGTTGTTGTTATTTTGAGACAAGGTCTCACTCTGTAGTTCAGGCTGACCTTGAACTTCCTATATAACTGGGGCCGGCCTCAAACTCACAGCAGTCTTCCTGGCTCAGCCTCCGTAGTTCTGGGATTGCAGGCGTGCACCAGCACGACCAAATATAAAGTGTTTAAAGAGAGACAGTTGCTTACCTTGCCCACCTGTTGGTTGGTCACTACCATACATGTCAAATTCTTGTGCTTCAAGTTGTCTGTATTTGTTAATATAATCCACCTCTGAGCTCCTCTGGCTGAGTGACCTAAAAAGAATAATAAGAGTGAATGTGCCACATTATCTTGACTGTCAGCATGATTGGATCAAGAGATTTCTGGAGAGGTGACTAGATTGTCAGAGCACCAACCCACCAAGAGCTGAGTAGCCTAGGAGGTGGCGGGGCCTACTTGGGGAAGTGCATAATGGGGGAGCGACCTTGGGAGCTAGATCTGGTCCCTGGCCCCATCCTCGGGCTCTTCTCCAGCTTTGTGTCTCCTGGATTCCATACGGGTGAGCAGCTTTCCCCTGCTGAGCCCTTCCATCAGCCAACCGTGGACTGAATCTCTGAAACCACAAGCCAAGTATCTCCACTTTAACTTGCCCATGTCAGGTATTTTGAACCAGGGACAAGAAGCTGACTATATAGTTAGCACGCCATTTCCAAAAGGCCACCAAACTCTTGTCTGTCAAAGGAGCTCCTCATTATTATTTTATGTTTAGCCATGGGGGAAATCCAAGTAGTTAATAAGCAAATGAGAAGATGCTGAAACTCAGCTATCAGATAAATGTGAAGTAAAACAATGAGAACCTATTTTTCACCCTCTAAGTTGGCAAAAAGATCAAATATTCTCAGAATATTTACTGCAAGAGGGTGGTAATGGACATACATCCATTATTCTAAAGGGCAATCTGAAGTATCTACTAAAACCTAAGCCATGCTTAATTTCTAAGTTTCTCCTCAAAGCCACCGTGAGGCATGTGCACAGATATGGGTAGAAGCATTTGCTCACGCTGCAAGTGTTACTGAGTACCAGCCACACAGAAGGTATCCTTTTACCAAAGAAGATCAGTGAACAAAACTAATCCCTTGCCCTAAGGAAATTGTCATTCTAATGAATGACACACAACTGGTATGTAAGGTACTAATTAGTGATGTAGAGAAAAATGTTTAAAACTGGGTGAGGGTACAAAGAATTCCAGGGAGGAGCTGGTCATGATGGCATATACCTATAATCCCCATATTCTAAGAGACTGAGGCAGGAGGATCACAAATTTGAGCCCAGCATGGGAAACTTACTGAGACCCAATCTCAAAATAAAAAAGGCCTAGGGACATAGCTCAGAATAAAGGCTCTGGGTTCACTCCCTAGTACCACCAAAAAAAAAAAAAAATTTAAAAAAGAATTCCAGGGAGGAAGGGAGAAAAAGAACCTTTTCATAATATTCATTACGGACTGACACAACACGCTACATGCTATCAATTATATGGTTTTTATCAATGATAAATTTAAGTACATTATTGTCAGAGGACAGGTTCAGTAATACTGATTCTTAAAATTTGACAATAAGATGGTTAATTTTATATGTCAACTTCACTGGGGTAATAGATGCCCTAGCTCTGTTTTATGAGGGTGTTTCCAGAAGAGATAAGAATTTGAACCAATAGACTAAAGAAGATCCATCTCCACCAATTTGGGTGAGAAGACACTGTACACCTGAGGGCTGTGGTCATTAAACTTAACTGTGTCAGCTCGACTGGCTTGAGGGCAACCTAGGGATTAGTGAAGCACATTTCTGGGTGGGCCATGGAGGTATGGTTTTGGGTACTTATGTTCACCGCATCCTCTCCTCTGGAGCTGTTCCTCTGCTTTGCTTCCCATTCAACCCCATTCGCCAGGCACTTTGCTCTTCCAGGCCCTTCCTCCACGATGGTTCTGCCTAGGCACCAGCTGACCATGGACTGAATCCCTTGACACCATGAGCCAAATTCAGCCTCCCCTTCTTTAAGCTGTGTGTGTTGATTATTTTATCTCACGATAGGAAAACTGAATACCACGAGGACCCACCCAAACAGCGTAAAAGAAGGGTGAATTGTCACCCTCAGTTCCTCAGCTGGGACACTCATCTTCTCCTGCCCTCAGACACTGGGGCACCTGTTTCTCTGGCCTCCTGGTTCTAGGACCTACACTAGCACCTCCTGCCCCAAGTTCTCAGGTCTTCTAACTGCAGCTGAATTATACCCCTGGCTGTTCTGGCTCCTTGGCTTGTGTCCACCTCATTGTGATACTTTTTGGTCTCCATAACCTTGAGAGCCAATTTTAGTAATAATCTCAAGGTTCTGTTTCCCTGGAGAACCCTAATAACTTTAATAAAATGCTATTGCATTACAGTCTATTTTTCCCTGACGCAAATAGTTTCATCAACACTTTTTTGGTTACTCTGCTGACTGATAATTGCTCACTAATTCACTCAGCAAGTAACTGGCCTGACTCCATGTCTGATGCTCCTCCTAGCACTGGAGATGGAGCAGTCACCAGTATCGACTTCCCTCGTGGAGCTCACGTACAGTTGGGGAAAAAGAATAAAGTAAAACATAAACTATCTGAGATCAGGGGATAGGGTAAAAGGCCAGGAGGAAGCAGGGGCCACCTCCCAGACCACCACCACCAAGGCCAGAGCAGCTGCAGTGAGGGCAACAGCAGCACAGTGAGCCATAGGAACAGTACCCTGGGACACTGCAGCACAGCACACACTGACATACTACAGTGGGCAGTGAAAAACAAAGGGAACTCAAGAATGATCCCGAGGCGCCCATTTCAGGTAGGATGACGCAAGCACCCTGGGCCCTGGACAAAGTGCATGGGCAGCTATCTGAGGGCTCTGGAGAGTGAACAGCAACAGGCACACCAGGGAATAGGCAGGGGCGGCCATGTCCCACCAGGCCCGGGGAGTCTGCCACTTATTTCTTCTGGTGTCTCCTGGCCTGCACCTGTCCCTGAGAAAGGTCATGGGTCAGGCAGAGAGCCAGGAGAATTCTGTGGCTCTTCCTCAAGGGCTGCAAGGGAGCTGCTGAGAACCTGACATAAAGGTGGACCACCAGTTTTCCTGTTTCTCTTCTCCATTCTCTTACACCCCAGCCTGTAAGTAGGATTGCAGCAAAAGCAACAGCAGTGCCACAGGGCCCACAGGAGCCTAAGCCCCGGCTCCAGCAGGAAGAGCTACGGTCTGCAGGTGGGGAAGCCTTTCCCACCTTTCCCAGCCCTCTCACTGCTTGGCCCAGGACACAAACGCAATGGGATGCTGCCCGCCGCGGGAAGAGAAGAGCTTAAGGAACAGACCTGAGGCTGTTGGCAAAGTGCTGGGCTCACCCCTGCGCTGCTCAGCGGGGCCTGATCCTCAAGCACCGTCAGACTCAGAACTGAGCTGCCGACAGAATGGCCACCAGGGGGCGCACATACAGAACACAGGCAGGCTACAGCAATGGTTCCAAGAACCAGCCTGAGGCTGGAACTGTGGCCCTGAACATATCTGGGCTGGCTGCAACCCCACAGGATTTAAACAAGAACCAGAGTTCCACCACGGAACATTCTAAACAGGAAACACATCAGTCACTTGGCATATGAAGAATCAAAACAAATTATTCTATTTAGCTAAGATATAGCCTCGAATACCACGACAACTACCAAACAAAAATGACTTAACAGTTTAACAGTTTAAGCTTTCTGTGCCCCACACAAAATATTCTATTAAGGTTGTGATTCATTAACAATAATTTATTGTTGCCCCTGACATGTTTTGAAATTTTGTTGTAGTTTCCTTTTCTTTTTTATTTTTATCGTTGAAATAAAATGGATTTGGAAAAAATATTTGTTAAATGAACTCCAGTGTTAATCTGGTTTTATCCTAATAAACAGGAAATATTAATAAAATATACCTCCTTATCTCAATTTACAAATACTACTTACATTCTCTTTCTATATTGTAGTAAGGGAAATACTATAGAGAATGATACTTGGTGTCTGCTTCAACCTAACAATTTCAGGATAAAGAGAAAAAGTAAAATGTGAAACAATACAAGTAGCACATACCAAGTACTAGAAAAACTATTTTATGCAAGTAAGCTCAAAGGAAGGCATGAGGAAGTAAGAAAAGTTCTGTGAAGGTCACATGTGGGCAAGACAGGTGTCCACTAAGTGGAGAGGCAGATGGCCTCCAAGACGCTATCTAGGTGACCAGTCACTGACCTTCCCATCTCTGCCCAGAGGATAGCCCCTATGTAGAAGGCCTTCTCGTCCTCCACATCTAAATGGGGAGCCACTTCAAGTGTGTTGAGTAGCAGATGGTGATCCACAATCCCTTACTCATGTCCTTAGAAGGCCCCTCGAGGCAGGAACTACAGCTGTCAAGTTCACCACCACATCCACGGCCCCCAACCCTCCAGCCCATGGTATCGAGCCCCTAAACATCTGCTGATGGACTGAATGCTACCATAGTACAGCACAGAGCAGCCACAAATCAGAAAGCAGGCGAAAAGGGGAAGTAAACGAGTTCAGAGGAAGAATAGAGCCAAAGAAAGAAGGTGGATGAATTAAAATGTGAGTTGGGGGCCGGGCGTAGTGGCGCACGCCTTTAATCCCAGCACTCGGGAGGCTGAGGTAGGTGGAGTGTTGTGAGTTCGAGGCCAGCTTGGGCTACAACGCGAGCTCAAGGCTGGCCTGAGCTACATAGTGCGACCCTGCCTCAAAAAACTAGGGCCAGGAGTTTGGCTCAGTGGCTTAAGCGCCTGTCTGGCAGGCGCGAGGTTGTGCGTTGGAAATCCGGCGCGGGGGTGGGGGGGATGTGAGTTGGTAAGTGAACTGAATCCTGAGAAGGAGAATTACAGTGTGGCTACCTGAAAAACAAACAATAACCCTTTGAGAAGAGCCACTGTAACCAAAGCTGAAGTGTCCACAGTGAGCACTGCCATGGGGAGTTGCAGGGCACTGGGGTAGTGCAAGAGGGAAAACGAGGCAAGAAGGGATGATAACCCAAACTGCAGAGGGCTCTGAAGGTAACGCTGGTTTACGTTCCTTATTTAATCTACGTTGGTATTTTTGTTAATAGTTCAGAGCAAAATAATTTTTTAAGCAGCAACAAGAAGATTCTTCAAAGGAAGAAGTGGTGATATTCACTGCAGTTTTAGTATAAAACTTTGTAGGACATTCTGTCATGGTAAAATTTCCTTCTCCTAGTACTATATGCAATGCAATGTGAAAACCTTGTAGTTGAGGATGATGAATCCTGATGTTTGTCTTTTTCTAGCACATGAGTAACAGGAGTTGCAGAATGACCACATGTCACTCTTGATTACATATGACACACAGGTCTGATGTGAACATATCTGTTCTTCACGGCTCAGTGGAAGGAAACCAACAGAAAAAAAACAAATATTATAAAAAAAAAACCACTGTTGAGTTACTTTACAGAGAGCCAGAAAGGAAGAGACCCTTTATACTCTAACGAAACCAGGAAAACAGATCAGACTTGACCTGTTATAGTTCATCCACTCGAACAAGAAAAATCCTTCAACATGAAACTAGCACAATAGAGACCACTGCACGCCAACACTCACCTAAACACAAGTGCCGGAGTTTCATGTGCAGCTCCAAGACAAAACACTAACATGTTCTCCATGGTGAACTATAAGATTGTATTTGGAACTTTACATTTCTACATCTCTTTTTTCCCGATAACCCATTACTGCCTTAATATCATGTATCTAAACAGATTACCAAGTACATTTTAAGGTGTTTATAACGATGCCCTCTAGTATTTCAACATGCTTATATAAATTTACTATTTTGCAACAAAAATGAATATGGGATGTTGTATTTGCTAAATATTTACACATGACTGATGTCAGCATGGCTTGCCTATTTTGCTCAATTACAACACGCTTCCTTGGAGTCTGTATTTTGCACATAGTCAAGTCTGATCTATTTTTTCAGCTTTCATTAGAGGGGACAGTGACCTGGCTTCTAAATGGCCTGGAAGTTAAGCCGAAGAATAAAAGCAACATGGTTATTTTTAGACCTCTACAGGAATAAAAATACAGCACTAAACTGTGACCTACAGCTATGCACAGCAACGCATCGCATCATGCGACAGTGCCGCTTTAGCTAGGAGCGCATCTGTGGTGCTTCTGACGGTGTTCTTCATTTCATCACCAAAGACACGTCCAAAGTGCTTGGGACCAGCCCCCGTCGCTGCCGGCATCTTTTTCAAACAGAATGAGTACATTCGGAAGGTGGACCATTATAGAATCTGTGAAGATTCAATAGTAAGTTATTTTTGTCATTTCTTCTAGCTTACTTACAAGGTGGAATTAATGAGCATTCTTTCCAAGTGAAGACATCACAACCTCATTCCTAACATAGAAAGTTGTTTACTTCAAATACAGTTTCAGTGGGTAAATTGGGAGGCTTGTTCCTTCAAGAGGGAACACATCCAGGAGACAGAGAGAGGCCTGAGTGAGCACAGCTTCATCACCGAGCCGAGTCGACTCTGGCAGCGGCCCCACATCAGGTTCCTCAACTGGGCAGGTAAGCGCTAAGCCTTCCCTGTGCAAAGCACAGACCAAAAGTGGCAGCAGATGGTACTTTCCAATGCATTGATAGTTTAAACCTTCCAAAGAATGTTAATAGCAAGTGTTATTTTCAGAAATTGTTCAGCCTGTAGATTGTCCCTGACTTTATGTATATAATTTCTGTTTAGCAATATAAAAGTATTTTCAAAGCTTGGTTTTTGCCACTGACCTAGTTAGAAATGAAAAGACTTTAATCCATGCTCTAATCTTATATTGACCTGCATATCTAACCAATGAAAAATTCATGTATTTTTCTGGCAATCTTATTGTAAGTCAATAAATATTTGCTCAACAGAACCATAAAATTATATGCAAATAGACAAGTGAGAATATTTCCACAGGCTAAAAATGCCACTTTTTGGCTGGATGAAATGGCCAAAAAATGATTCCTACAAACCCACACACTATGCTGGCTCAGATGTTGTGACAAAGACTCTGCTTCGGGAATTAAAATGGCATCTAAAGGAGCGAGAGAGATTAATACAAGAAATTGAAAATGAACAAAAAGTAAGAAAAACAGGTGTGGATTACAACTGGCTGAGAAACTACCAGAATCCTCACACAACTATCCCCGCTACTGAACAGAGACAGCTTGAAGTTCTTTGCTCACAAGTTCAACCTTGCCAAACTGGAACTATTCTCAGCAGGTAAAAATACTTTTTCTTATGTTATGAGCTACTACCAAGTCTAATTGCTTCACAGATTTAGACTGAAAATTGTAATCTATTATGTAAATTCTTTAATCATATGTACCAAGTCACCAAAATCACTAGAGATAAATTGGACCAAAATACCTATGCGTATCTCACTGATAAGAGATTTTTAAAATTACAATCAAAACTTAACTAAAGACATATATTAAGCCATGTGCAAATTACTCAAAAGGTGGGTAACTGGCATACAATTACATTACAAAAGCTGTATCTTGGAGATGAAGGAATATGCCAAAAAAGTTTTCTGAAGTAAATGTTCATTCCCACATTCCCCCTAGATTTCGAGAAGTTTTGGCAGAAAATGACGTTCTGCCATGGGAAATAGTCTACATCTTCAAGCAAGTTCTGAAAGACTGCCTCAGCAGCCCGGACAGAGGCAGTCCTGGAGAGAGTCTGCAGGAGTCGGGGGAGACGGGCCGTCCTGCTCCCTCTGCACCCCCAGGGTGCCATGCCCAGGGTGCAGACAAAGACGAAATACCCACTATTTCTAGTTACGTAGACAGAAATACAAAGAACAGCCTCCCACCATGTTCACACAGAATATGGAACCTACCGTATTATTATCCGTCAAGTTAGAAAGGCACCAATAACCAGCAATTTTTACAACCACCTTAGAATCAGAGCTCTTATTACCAATGCAAAAAATTTGACTTCGAGTTTGTTTCCAGGTCAGAAGTCAAAATTCCTATGGATGTACCCTGCTTTAAATAATAGTTTTGTCTTAACCATTCAAAATATGCAATGTTCCATTTAATGGTGTGCTTTTAAATAAAACATTTCCTAAATATTTTGAAAAAATGTTTGAAGTATTTTTGTTATGCCTCAAACACATACCACTAAGGCAATTTAGTGACGTTTGACATATTCTGTGTGATACTTAGCTAATTTTGACTTTGATTCTAAAAAACTATGCACAGAATAAATGCTTGATGTAAACTTTATCTTTACACACTGAAATGAAGAGGTCAGCACTCTGTCACACGTCACTCTCAGTGGGGACACAGAGGGGCAGTGAGGAGGAAACAGCATGCAATTTACACACAGCAGTGCTTCACCTGGACACCCAGATTAATTTTTAATATCAGTAACTTTTATCTCAACATTAAAGAAAAATATTAAAAAATCACAGCACCATATTATTTCAGTTTTCAAAAAAGGGCCTAATTAAACAGTAGTACCTGCTACTGTCAGAGAAAAACACCTGCCAAGCACTGTGGTACCTGCCTACGATTCTAGCCCTTGGGAGGCTGAGGCAGTGGAGCACTGAGTTTGAAACCAGCTGGGTCACACAGCAAGATCCTATTTCAAAATACAAACAAACAAACAGTCTAAAAAAGAAAAACATTCAATGTTGACATATAATTTAAATCCACACTATGCTCATGTAAAATACTTAATATATAAATTTATTAAAAATTTTTAAATATATATATAAATTCTCATTTCATAACTTCAATGAACCATATATTAGGTTTCTAATTTGATAAACGACTAGAATCTAAACAGACAAACAGCTTGTAATGTAGAGTTCAGGCTGGCCTTGAACTCTATGTAGACCAGGCTGGCCTCAAACTTATAGGGATCCTCCTGCCTCAGCCTCCTGAGTGCTAGGATTACAGGTGTGTGCCACCATGCCTGGCTAAGAATCTTTGGGCACCTTCAGGACATCTATAACTTTGTATGTTTAGATTTTGCTTTCCTTTCATCTAAAAAGAAAAAAATTCAAGATTAGAACCAAAAATGAACTTTTTAAAAACCTACTTCTAACTCTTTTCTCCCTGTACGCCTGGCTAACTACCTCTGCACTAGTGATAGCAAACCTCAGAGCTTCAATGACACAAACAGCCCACTGCAGCACGCATGTCACAGGTCACCACCCCTGCTCTCTACCATTTTCAGCAGGTCTCAATTTGTTCTTCAATGCCAACCACGGAATAAATAGTGTCCACCTGGCCAAGTTTCAAAGGCAAGGAAAACAGAAGCACTATCCTAAGTGCATCTAAACTAAAGACACCATTTACTGCCACTCCTTTTCTGTTTTCATGACATGACTACCTCAGGCTTCTTCAGTCACAGCAAGATTGTGCACAGTAGAAACTATCTGTGGGAGGCAAACGTCCCCAAAGCACACAATTGCTTCCTGTGCAGAATACGCAGAAAGTAGCAAATGTGAGTTTTAAGAAAATACCATGCATTCACGGCAACAACAAAATTTTGTTTAAAAAACTCCTTTGAGTTTGCTTCTGAAATCCAGTACTAGAGCTGGCAGCCCTCCACTCCGCCAGGAATCAGGTGCCCCAAAGGGGCCCACAGCACCACAATTGCCCTCCACACCTTGGTCAGCACTTCCGGGGAAGGGCAGTGCTCCATGCTCAGACAAGAAGATGCTTTTTCCAGAATCTCCCATCAAAAAGCTCGCCAGCTGCGCCAGCCATTACGCCTCCCATCTCAGCTCCTCAGGGTGCTGAGAAAAAGAACCACCTGCACTCAGGAGCACAAGGCCAGCCTGGACAGTAGAGAGACATAAAAATAAACAAATAAACAACAGAAAGCTCATGGTGGCGTCACTGCCCAGCCAGGATGGGAAGCTGTGCCCCGCCCTGAGCCACCAGGGTGGAGCTCTCCATTCTACCGCCAGCCTGTAAGGGGAGGGAAGAGCACACTGAGGTTTGAGTTTCTCTCTCCCACCATTTGGTGTTGGCAGGACCTAAAAACTGTGTTTACTGCAAGAGTTTTAGTCTAGAAATCTTAAAATCATAGTTGTTTCTAGAAAATCAACAAATCGAATAGAAACTTTAAAACAACTTTCTGAATGTTAATGATCCAAGTTTTTATGCACTGGGCTGTTTATAATACCTGAAACTGGTGACGCAATCAGGTCAAAAATAGAAAGAATGAAAAGAGGGCGGACTACTGGGAATGCTGAGGTACATTTTACCAGCAGCAAGTGGTGTGAGTACAGCAGCTAAAACATTTTGTAAACAGTAAGCAGTAAGTAAATCCATGCAAAAGCATTCTGCGTATCACCTGACACAACAGGCTGTCAAATGCTGGCGTTACTAACTAGCCCAACCCAATTATGCTAAAATAATTTTTTTACTTACTGGGCACACGTACATTCACATTTAATCTTAACCTTGGAAGTCAGTGATATCATTCCCACTGGCAGAGAAAGCAGCCTCCCATCTATTAAGTGTCTTGCCCAGTGCAAGGGAACTGGCAGTGCTGGGGCTCAAACTACCTTCTGTGCACCGAATGCAAATAACCAATTGCCAGCTTAGACTCCTCCCCTTTGTACGCTCACAGAGGACTTAAAACCAACAAGCTCAAAATTGAAGTTATAAAGGTTGGTTTGACATACTTGTTTTACCTTAGAATTTAAGAGTAGCTGGGCATGGTCTCACACACCTGTAATTCCAGCACTCAGGAGGCTGATGCAGGAGGTTGCCACAAGTTTGAGGCCAAATTTAGCTACACAGTGAGTTCAAGGCCAGCCTAAACTACACAGAAAGACCCTGTCTCGAGGAAAAAACAAACAAAACAAAGGTTTATTTCTTTTCTAGAAGGATTAAAATTCAAGAGAGAAACCAACCAGTACACACACCATCAAAACAACATCCAGCTGCGTGTGGTGGCACATGCCAATAATCCCAGCATTTGGGAGGCTGAGGCAAGAGGATCGTCACAAACTCAAGGTCAGGCTGGGTTTCAAAGCGAGTTCAAGGCCAGAATGAACTGAATAGGCACCCTGTCTCAAAAAACAAGACGAAACAAAAAAATCCAGTCACATATGTAAAGCATAACTCTCTTCTTTACCAACGAGCATTTTTCATCTCAGTAAATGACAGCACTACCCACCCACCCAATTCTACAAGCAGAATATCATGGTCACACTGGGGCCCTCTGTACAGAGAAGGCCAAAACAACAATCACACCCTTGTAAAGATGAGGGGAAACAGTTTCAGGCACATGATAAATACTGAGAGGAGGAAAAGAGGCAAAGCAGACTAGAGAGACTGAGAAAGAAGCTGGGGAGGAATTCTTTAGCTCTCCAGGGTTGTAGGAAAGTTCTCTAGGATGTGGACATTTGCACAGGGCCCCAGTAACGAAAGGAGCCTTTCATGGAGCCACTCCACACAGAAGTAAAAGTAAAAGCAGAAACTGCAAGCTGCTTATCTTCAAGACAGAGAAAAATGCCAGAAAGCGGTAAAAACCAGCAGCTGATGGAGTGACGCTCAGCACACCATGATTCTGAGTCTAACTTGAACCCCACAGCAGCCTAAGCCACAGAAAGGCACGCAGGGATTCAAAGAGCCTCAAGGGTGAGCATCCGCTCCAGTTCATTCCGTAACTATTACCTGAGCAGTGTGCCAGACATGGCAGCACACCCCTCTATTCCCAGCACTTGGGAGGCTGAGGCAGGAAGACTGTCGTGGGTTTGAGGTCAGCCTGGGCTACAGAAACGAGTTCAAGGCCAGCCTGCACTACGTAGTGAGACCCCATTGCAAAAACACCAAAATAAATAAATAAATAAAATTAACTGAGCAGTGTCCTTATACCAGGCATTCTTCTAAGTGCTAGGTTATTGGTGGACAAAGGTAGGAAGCCAGCAGGCCAACCATGGCAAGTGCTTGTAATAGTCCAGGCAAGACGACAACTGCAAGCCAGGCTAACGCTGGAAATGTGGCACACTCAGCAGGACATCCTGGTTTTTACTGTGCTGTTTTACTGTGTCCCTTCATTCATACATGCATGCATACATACATACATACATACACACACACACACACACACACACACACACACACACACCCCTTAAGAGAAATCAACCAGAGCAAGACAGTGAAACTCTCCTGTGTCTAGAACAAGGACTTAGCATGTCAGGCCTCTGGGCCCAAACACCTGCACTCCCGTGTCAGGCACAATACTAAGTGGTGCAGATTCAGCAATCATCTGTACCCTCAGTGTTTACTGGCTGATCCTGTGTCCCCACCAAGGACTTGTAATTTGGATGGGGCTGAGTCTGGCGTTTGTGATTGGTTTGTTGTCTAGTGCTGGGATTGGCGATGTGAGTGCTGCACCCTCCCAGGGGTGGAGCCAACATACTGTGTAAGGGCGAAAGGAATGTGAGTCTTCCCTCTCTTTCTCTTTCACGCTCTCTCGCCAGCGCACCTTGCTGTTTGGCGGCTGCCATGAATGGCTGCTCCACCGCACCATGCTGCCTTGGAGCCAACTACGTATGGACTGAAACCCCCAAGAAACTGTAAGAAATAAACCTTTCCTTCCCTAATTTTGGGCATCAGGTATTTGTCTCAGCAATGAGTGAAAAGTAACCAAGACACTCAGTAAGTTCTTCTGGCAGGAAACAACAAATAATTCCCATAAAATACAAAGAAGTGCACACACAGGGTGATAAGCAAGTTGCTGCTACTTGTTTTGTTTTTTTTGTTTCTGTGACACTGAGGATTGATCCAAGGCCTTTACACTGAATCACATGCCCAGACCTTTTCTTTTTATTTTTTATACTGAGACAGGGTCACGCTAAGTTGCTAAACTGCCCAGTTGGGCTTGAACTTGCAACCCTCCTGCCTCAGCCTCCCAGAGTGCTACGATTACAAGTACACTGTACACCACCACACCTGGCTAGCTGTTTGCTGAGGAGGGCCCACTCCCTGGATTGCCACTGACTGTTCCAACTGTCCCTTCCCAGTCTCCTCTGCCCATTCCATCTGATCAACCTCTAAACACCAAGCACCCCGCCTGGGCCAGACCTCTGTTCCCTCTATGCCCGGCTACTAAGATCTGGCACCTACAGTCTGAGTGGTTTCATCTCACTGGTCTCAGAGCTTTCAAAGCTTCAAACCCACCACGACTGTTGCAGACAGACTGCTTCCTTCAACTCCAGACGGACCTTCCTGCCTCAGTGGGATTATGGTACCCACCACCCACCACCACACTCAGCCCTCCCAAAACCTTGCCTTCTTCACTGGTGCTCAGTCAGAAATCTTCCTGCCACCTGTGATCACTTCCCCACGCACATCACATAATTCACCCAGCAACAGTATAAACCCCAGCCACTTCTTAGCACTCTACTCCCTTCTTAGTCTAAACCACCATCCTGTCTCTTGCCTGAATGATGTACTAGTCACAGTTCTTCAGAGAAACAGAGCCCACACACCACAGACAGAGACTGACTTAAAGAATTAGCCCAAGCAATTGTAGATGTGCAAGCCCAAAGACTGTGGGTCAGGCTGGAAGGCTGGACACCTAAGAGACAGGTGCAGAATTCTTCTTGCTCAAGGAAGGCTGGTCTTGCTACATTCAGGTCTTCCACTGATTGGACAAGGCCCATTCACATCATCCAGGGTAATCTGCTTCACTCAAAATCCATCAGCTCAAGCATTAATCTCATTCAAAACATCTCCGCAGGAATATCTGGGGCACTATGGTGCAGCCCTGGTGACACATAAGCTAGCCATCACAGATGGCACCAACCCTGATCCCTCTGTGTCCAGCCGCGGCCCCCTTCAATCATACAGCAGCGGTCCTGTTAGAACCACACGTCACACCACATCATGGCTCACCCTGAAACCCCAAAGCCTTCTCCAGTGGCTCCTGACTGCCAAAGACAAAGCAGCTAAGCACAGTTCTCACAATGACTTCAAATACGACACACGAGCCCATGACCTCTTGAGCCGCATCTGGTATCTTGCAAATCATTCTACTCTGGCGGTGCTCAGAAGACAACGGAGAAATGCAGCAATGCTTATAACCAGTCGGAAAACTACCTAATAAACTTGTTCCATTAAACAGACAAAAAAGGTCTCTAAAAAAGCATGGATTTTGTGGTTGTGTTAGCTTTCTACCATTACAACAAAATAATTAATTTTTTTTTGAGACAAGGTCTCACTATGCAGTTCAGGCTGGTCTTGAACTCACTATGTAGCCCAGGTGGCCTCAAACTCACAGCAATCCTCTTGCCTCAGTCTCCCAAGTGCTGGGATTACAGGGGTGCACCACCACACCCGATCTTAAACAATTAACTTAAAAAAGGTTTATTTGAGCTCAGTTTCAGAGGTCCCAGTCCATGCCCACCTGGCCCTATTACCGCAGGCCTGCAGCAAGGCACCACCCACAGCGGAGACACATGGAGAGCAGAACCACTGGGCTCACAGCCAGAGAGAGGAGCCACAGTCCTGATGGCCTCAGCACCTCCTCATGGGCACACCCTCAGCAGTTCCGCCACCTCTGAACAGCACAACCCACAGGCCTCTGGAGACACGGAAGATCCACACTGCAGCACGGTGACGAGAAAGCAGAAATCCTCAGAGGGCAACAGAGCTACGCTAACATCCGTGTGAAGCCTAGACACTGAAAGGCCACACTGCAAAATTTAAAGGAATCAAACATCCACATTCTCTAAAATGCGCAGGGTCAGCTTCTTAACTTCTCTGGTACTCAACTTCCTCAAAGTCTGCTGGGAGCCCGCCACCAGATACGGTGTCCAGCAAGGCAGGCCTTCTGCTTCCAGAACACAGCGGGGGACTGAGATGAGGAACAAGGGATCTGGGAGAAAAACCATCAGACACTGGGATGGGAAAGCTCTCCATGGAGAAGCTCTCTCTGGAACAAGTCACAGTTTAAAATGTTGAGTCACAGATACAAAAAGCAAGAATTAAACAAGACTGTACTGAGCCAGGAGTTAATGAGAGCCGTGAAGACAGCACGAGCTCCGCTGTGGAAGGCGCAGGCACGAAGCAGCACAGGCAGGACAGGGGAGTAAGGCACGGCTCCCAGCCACGCCGAGGCCACGGGCTGAGACCCCACGGAACCCAGGCTGGAAACGGCCTGGGGAACACACGACGTGACACGGCGTGGCACTGAGCTCTTCCCCAGGTGTCAAGCCGAACAGACAGGAAAGTGAGGGGAAGTCAGAAGAATGGAGATGTGTTGTGTACACATACAATCACTATGCATTGCAAACATACTAACTTTTCCAGTTAATCACAAAAAAGAAACAGCAAAGGACAAAAGAGCGTAAGGAACAACCAGTGCAAGGTGTGAACTACAATACAGTACCACATGGAAAAGGAGACACCAGGAAACCCAAGCAACTGTTGGAAACTTGATTTGCAAAGCATCCCACCACTCACACGTAGTCCACCAACCCCTTCCACTCCCAGCACTCTAACCCCACTACAGGAATTTCAGCAACACTTTTTCCAGAGAGAAACAAATCACTGTGACCACCTACTCACAAGCAGATATGCGCAGAGCAACTCTCTCAACTCACATGCATGCTGGTTGGGTATTTTCTAGTTCACCGTTTTCCACTGGTGATCACTACCCATTAAGCTGACTGACTCCTCGGATGACACTGGTGACTAGTTCACTGCACACGTGTTAAACAGGATAGCCAGACCTGGGGAAGCCTGCCTTCCCCGTGCCGAACGTCTTCTCCTGCTATCCAAACCTCAGGCGGCACTCTCCCTTACTGGAAAGACATTATCAACTTCTGAGCACCCGGAGCGAGCTAAGGTTCACGGCTCACCCACCTTCAGTCTGAACCCCAGATCTACCATCACGTCCTAATGCGATGCGGCCATAGCAAATGTCCATGAACCTAGCAATGTAAAACACCACAAATGCCAAGTACAGGGGGGAACATGCCGGAACCCCAGCTACTACTCAGGAGGCTGAGGCAGGAAGTGCACAAGTTCCAAGGCAACTCAGGGAGATCTTGTTTCAAAATTTAAAAAGAACTGGGGAGAAAGCCTTGAGTTCAATCCTCTGAACTGGAAAACTCTCTCTCTCTCTCGCACATACACATACACGCAAACACACACACAAAAAAAAATTCTCACAAGGCCAGATGGCCTCAGCTGGGCCCTCTGCTCAGGGTCCCCAAGGCCAAAATCAAGGTTTCAGCAGGGCTGCGTCCGAATGGACAGCTCCTTCAAGTAAGTCCTCACCAGACTCAGGTCTGCTATGCTTTCCATACGGACCTTTCTGACAACACTGCTTTGACTCATTCAAAGCTCAGAACTTCAGTGGCAAAAGTTCTCTCCTTTCCAAGGCCTGCATGCTTGTATGTGCTTATCAGATAACCTAAGTTAACTTCCTATTTTACAATTTATAATGTTAATTACACTTTTTGCCAGGTAACATGACAAATTCTCAGGTTCCAGGGGATACATCGGGAGTGGTGAGACACCGAGTCACCCAAAGATAAAACAATGACGCTACACTTGGCTGAGTGCTAACCACTTGCCAAGCATTGTGTGTCTAGAGCTCAGGAAGAAAAGACACTTGCTTGAGGAACGCCCAGTCAGCACTACTCAGGAACTATTTGCTTGTTACTAAGTACCTAAGTTAAAATGTTCATGGCAATTTTACAAAGAAATTTTACACACTTTGAATCTTACAATGCAAAAATACTTTTTTTTTTTTTTTTTGAGATAGGTTCTTGCTGGCAGTTCAGGCTGGCCTTGAACTTGTGGTGATCCTCCTGCCTTAGCCTCCCAAGAGCTGGAAACAGACACATGTGCCACCACACCCAGCAAAATAGAGCTTTTGTCTTCACTTCATTAACCTGTAAATTAAACTAACTGATTTTACAGAAGTTTCAGTCCATGAAGAACTGGGGATGGAGGGTGAGGTAGAGGTAGAGGGATAGAAATCTTTTTGGGCTCTGGGAGGGTTTCGAGCGGCAGGGCTTTTTTGTTTGTTTTTTGCAATGCTGGATATTGAACTGCCCCCCCTCCATAACAGGTAAGCATTCTACTACCCAGTCCCAAGTACTGGAAGTTTTAAAAACCAATCCTAAGTGCTTAGATTGACATTTTAACCTCTACTTTTAGTTTCTGACAAGGTGAATAATAATTACATTCCTATCTCACAATTCATTATTTAAAGAAATACACTTTGTCCACTAAGTTTAAAGAAGTGTTCTCTGGAGCATGATTTTCAAAGCTTACGAGTGCTTTGTTTTGTTTTAAAAAACAAGAAACATATTGACATTTTATTTCGGATATTTTAAGTGAAAATAACTACTTCATTGTTATTTCAGAAGGGCTAAGGTCTTCAATAAACCAATCCTTTTAACAGACAGAAGAAAGTATTTATACTAACACATAAATGTATATTATATATTCATTACAGTATATAGTATATGTGATCAATTTACATAATGTATTAAATATATTATTAATACATAAAATAATAAAAATAAAAAGTACTAGAACATTAAGTAAAGGAGGTGGTATAAGATCATTTACCAGAATGATTCAAGGAAATAAACTGTGCAAAAAATATAAACAAAACCCACTCTAGAGCTGCACAAGGGTTCCCTTTGTCTCCCTCCATGCCTTAAAAAAGAAAATTACCAAAGAGCCAACGTTCTACTTGAAAGGACTCTTGAAGCAACACACAAAAACTTGACCCACAATCTGGGCCTAATTAGATGCAACCTAACAAGAGTAACTTTTAAAAACTTCAAAATGGGGATGGGGATTTAGCTCAGTGGTAGAACACTTGTCTGGCAAGTGTGAACCACTGGGTTTAGTCCTCAACACCAAAAGTATTTTTTAAAAAGAAAGAAAAAAAAAGGCAAAAAAAAAAAAAAAAAACCAAGGCTACTAAAAATTTTTAAAAGGCTGGGCACAATGCTCACACCTGTAATCCTAGCCATTAGGGAGGCTACGCCAGGAAGATGGCCTGTGCAGCACGGCAAGACCCTATCTCAAAATGAAAAATAACAAAAGGGCTGGAGCTGGAGTTCAATGGTAGAGACCCCCTGGTTCAACCCCTAGTACTGCAAAAAAAAAAAAAATTAATTAATTAATGAACTAAGCCACCTTCCCATCGGGGAGCTAATTTTGAGTGGAGAGGAATGACGAGCTGCTCCAAGATGGAGGGACGTCTCACACTGGGTTTCGTTAAAAACATGATAACTAGGCCTCTCCTCTAGACAGGACAGATGGTGTCTTCCCCCCTTTTTTATTTCCACTAACCACGCAAACAGAGTAACAGAGCAGCCACTTTCCCATGGAATCCAGAGAGGAGGAGAGTTAGTGAAGTGGAACAAAAGCCTGGCATTCCTCCTCCTTGATGTTGACCCCGATGAGCTAAAGAAGAGGTCCGCATACACACTTTTACCTGGACGACAGCACCTTTATTCAGAACCAGATAACCCGGAAGCTACCAAGATGTGCTTCGGCAGGTGAGGGTGGTACATCCTGACGAGCTATAAAGCCGTGAAACAGACAGGCAGGCCCCTCAAATGCAGAGCTGAGGAGCCACCCCGAAAGCTCACACACTGCGGTGATCTCCACTGCACAGCAGGCCGGCAAAGGCGCCCCGTGGAGGCAGCTGACAAACAACACATCAGGCGCAGGGGCTAGGGGAAAGGGGGAACGCACAGAGCACAGACGAGCCTTCGGCAGTGAAGCAGACCGAACCGGGCCAGGACGGTGATGGGCACAGCTCCCCCACCACCGCAAACCGCAGTCCGCACCCTCAGGGCGGCGCCGCCCGCACCGGCTCCTGGCTGCGGCATGCGCCGGAAGCGGGAGGGAAAGGCGTCACGCGGGCACGCGGCTCGGTGCTTCTGGAATGCTAAAAATAGCTTCAAAAAGTACGATTAATAAATTTTTTTACAAAAACATGTTTTGACTGAATACTGGGGAGACTGCTTGCTGTGGGGAAATGCGAACTTGCTCGAGCCAGGGGTGCGACCTGTGGAGTGACGGCTGGCGGCCACCGGGGCCGCTGAGGGCTCGTGCTCAGAGGGCAGCGTGGACGCCCGGCCCGGCCCGGCCCGCTTTCCCGCACCCCCAGGCACCCGCGCAGGGCACCCCCACCCCCGAGGGTGCCCGCCCACCTCCTGAGGCCCCGCGGGCTCGGCACAGACGTGGGGGAAGGGACCGCCTCCTTGCACGGCGTCTCGGCCGGAAAGGCCGGCGGCGAACCCAGCAGCTCCACATTGGTCACGGCCTTGCCGATGGTGAACCAGTCGTTGATCTGGTCGACAGTAAGCTCGCGCAGCATGACAGCAGCCGCCTCAACCACCGGCCCGAGTGGCGGGAAAAGCCTCACAGTGAACGCAGACTGCGACGACCGTTCCAGAAGCCCCGCCCCGCACGCGGTCCTCCAATCAGAACAGACAGCGAGGGGGCGGGGCCACGAGGCCCGCGCGTGCGGGCACCTGCCGCCTGCCTCGCCCGCGCGAGGCCTCCTGGGAGCTGCTCCCCCCCCCCCCCCCGGACGCCCTAACGAGCCCTGCAGCGACAATCAGAGTAACAAGCGGGAGTGGTGGAGGCCATTGGTCCTGACGTGCAGTTTGGGGCCTAGGGGGCGGGACATTTACCAAGCACCTGCCTGGGGGTGGCCCAGTGCCACCCCGCGGGCCCCGAACCCGCAGAGAGGCTTCGGCTGGAGTTGTGGGGCGCACAGCCAGCTGCTGACCGTGGATCTCCTGATGCCTCCTGTGCAGGAGGGAAAGGGCCAGGAGGCCGCCGGCAAGGCTTCTTAGGAACCCCCAAACGGGCACGCGCAGGAGGGGAAGGGCGGGGAGGCCGCTGGGAAGGCTTCTTAGGGACCCCGAATGGACACGTGCAGGAGGAGAAGGGCCGGGAGGCCGTCGGCAAGGTTTCTTAGGGACCCCCGAATGGGCACGCGCAGGAGGGGAAGGGCTGGGAGGCCACCGGGAAGGCTTCTTAGGGACCCCCTGAACGGACTCGTGCAGGAGGGGAAGGGCTGGGAGGCCATCGGGAAGGCTTTTTAGGGACCCCCGAATGGACACGTGGAAGACAAGTAGGCCAGAGGCCAGGGAGAGAGGAGCACAAGCGAAGCGAGCCCACGAATGAACGTGCAGGAACGACCCCTTGGGCTGGGTGGAGGCCTGGAAGGTCGACGGGGCCAGAACAGAAGTAAGTGAATTGATCGTCTTCCTTTCTGAACCTGCATCTCCGAAGGCCCCCAAAGGCCCAAAACTGCACCTGTGGACCCTTGGCCTCCACCATCTTACACTCGCGATTCTGATTATCCCGGCAGGCATTGCGCTAGGTGGCCAGTGGGAAGCAGACACAGCTGGACCAGAAGAGGCGTGGATGTCCCAGGTGCACTGTGACCTTGTCACAGCCCAGCCAGGCTTCCTCTTTCAGAATGTATTGAATAACAATAAATTCACCAGCTACCTCTGTCTCACCAGCATTAACTGGCTAAATACTCACTTGATAGTAATGAGAAAGGCAATCACGGTTTCTTTTATTCCAGTGTGAAAACCACACAACCAAAGCACAAGGTCTCCCTCTGTAGTCTAGGCAGCCCTGGAACTCACTGTGAAGCTGTGGTTGGCCTCAAACTCTAGATGCTCTTGCCTCAGCCTCCTGAGTGCTGGGATTCTAAGCATGTGCCACCACACCTGCTTCCTGTCTTAATTATTAATATGTGTAACACTTGAGTCACACACTACGCACAATACGTTACAGAGGTTACTAAAGAGCCAAACGCAGCACAGGGTTTAAGGAGGCCTACAGAGAGTAAAGGCAGCTGCTGATAAGGCACGCAGATGCTTCTGTGAGAGGGCAGATTGGGGTCTATGGGCCAGAACCCAGTGGCGTAACTGTGGAGGGGAAGGCACAAAACTGTTAAGCAAAGGCAAAGTCCAGTCTGGATGGCAGGCAGTTTCAAAAGTATCAGCTTGAGCTGGCTGTGGTAGCGCATGTCTAATATCAGCACCCAGGAGCCCAAAGCAGGAGGATCATTCTGAGTTCGAGACCAGTCTGGGCTACGAAGTGAGCTCAAGGCCAGCCTGAACTGCATAGTGAGACCCTGTGTTATGATCTGAGTCTGGATGTCCCCCACAAAGCCTCATGCAGTCAGGGAGGCTGTCTTCTAGAGTTTGTGAGTGACTCGTGGTCCAATGCTGGGATTATGGGTGTGACTGACACACCCAAGTGGGTGTGGCCTACATACAATATAAGGGACAGGAGGAGTCTTCTTCCCGTGCGCCTTCCCTTTTGCTCTTATTGCTTGCACTGTTTTCCATGGCCGTGAACTGTTGCCCTCTGCCATGTGCCACTCTGCCTTCCAGCCAGCTGATTATGGACTGAAACCGCCACAAACTGTGTGTTAAATAAACCTTTTCTTCCTTCACTTTGGGTGTCGGGCATTTTGTCTCGGCAACAAGAAAAAAGTAAAAAAGTAACCAAGACACCACTCTCAAAAAGACCAAAAAAAAAAAAAAAAGTATCGACTTGAAGCAGGCTATGTGGCATCACAAGCAGGAGAAACCATCCTGAGCTGAAACCCCAGGGACAGATGGAGATTCCTTGCCTGGCAATTTTCTTGAGTAAAGCTTCTGGTAAGTAGGTGACCAAGTGATGGGGCCAGTGGTGCCACCAAGCCAGGTGTGGGGTGTTCCTTATTTTATCAATCCCAGGTGATAACCGGGCACCGCGGCACACACCAATGATTCAAGCAGTTTGGGAGGCTGTGACAAGAGAATCTCAACTTCAAGTCTCACCTGGGTAATTTAACAAGACCCTGTTTTAAGGTAGGGGAGAGGCTGGAGATATACCTCAATTTGAAGGCCCTGGTTTAATCACAGTACCAAGTCAGATGTAGTAGCTCATGCTTTTAATTCTAGTACTCAGGAAGCTGACGCAGGAGGAGTTCTTCAGATTTGAGACTAGCCAGGGCTATGTAGTGAGTTCAAGGCCAGCCTGAACTGCATAGCAAGACTCTGTCTCAAAAAAAAAAAAATCACAATACCAAGAAAAATCTCTCGGGTGAGAGGTTTGCATCTGATAAGCTCATGTGTCTGCGTTTTCTGCTATGATTTGATATCCCCATGCCCATGTGCTTCCAATTGAATTCAGTAAGTTAATTTTTTATTAACATGAATAAGTTACCAGTTTGTGCCTTGTGGCTGTTCCCAAGAGATGGTGACTTACCTGTCCAAATAAGGGGTACCCTGACATTTGTGCTTAGAATGGAGGAACTCAGATTGTCCAGTGCTTTATAAAATGGGGTAACTCTAGGCCAGGTACAGCCTGAAAGCTGCTCAGGTGGGTGAAACCCCCAAAGAGGCTGCAGTGGTCCAGGCCAAGCTGAGAGCGCAAAGGTGGAGGGCAGAACCAGGAAACACTCCAGAAGAAGGCTCAGAGAGAAACCACCAGCAGAACGTACAAAGGAAGAAAGACCAGAGCCACCAGACACGACTGCCAGCCACAGCCACATTCTCAGTGCCCAGTGAGAGCCACGTGGATGAGAGACGGGGTGTCCAGAACACGCACAGGTCCCAGGAGTGGAGCAAGATCAGTTACGCACTGGAAAACGGCCCTCGAGGGGCCAAGAAAGGTCGGCTTGAGTACAGCGGAGACAGAAGCCAGGCTAGGGAGGGAGCTGCTGGTGCCTCAAACCATGTTCCAAGCTGGGAATTGTAGGGAGCCACTGAAGCCGGAAATTGATCACACGTGCAGGGCTGGGACATGGCCATCCCAAGAACAAAGAGCACCCTGGGAAGTCACGTGAAGAAGCTGCTTCAGCCCAGAAAAACACCAAGCCCCTCGACAATCCGAGCAATGGATTCCTAGGCAAAGGGGTACCATGTGCCATTGTGTTGCCAAATGTATAAACACCCCTACAGTGATGGGGCAGTTTCCTCCCATCCGGAGAGTAAGGGCTCCACCTGACCCCAGCTTTGTCTCTTCTTTATTTTCTCATCCTCTCACAGTCCTTCACCCCAAGAACCTCAAGAGCCACACAGGTCATGACAAGGAATCTTGGCTCCAAATCCTAGCCCTGCCACTAACTTCTGTCACTACTTCTGGGTCTTCTATTCTGATTTCCCAAATACTGCTGCCTCTAAAAGAGCCTCCTAACACAAATCCGTGGAGATTCTTAGCATGCTGTTCAGCCTGGATTGGGACTTATGTTTGTACTTTATGTAAAGGCTAAAACATAATCCTGAATTTCAAAAAATACATGGAGAATGATACAGGACCACCAACTAATATTCAGTAATTATAACTCCCAACCTGTAGGTGTCTGATATGCTGAGTTCGTGTTCCCCAAAATCAGAGAATGAAGCCTACAGAACAACAGATCTTAAGAGCAGGAAGTTTTATGGAGGGAGATACAGCTCCTGAGAGGTGGGAGGGGACCTGAGTCGCTCGCCTTGGACCCCACTTTACAGAGGAGGCTTGACAGAGCAAAGTCACAAGGTAGGTCCAACGTGGGATAAAATTATGATCAATAAGATTACAAGTATATTCACTTAGGTAATATTGATCCGATGGGGAAGCAGGTCATGTCCCAAGTGTGCGTGAGAGAACAAAGAACTTTTCAGGAAGGGATGGTCCAAGGGTCTTGGTCACCAAGCTGACTGTCTTGGTTACTTTTCACTCGTTGCTGGGACAAAATACCCGACACCCAAAATTAGGGAAGGAAAGGTTTATTTCTTACAGTTCTTGGAGGTTTCAGTCTACATTCAGCTGGTTGCAAAGTAGGGTGGCATGACACCAGGGCAACACTTCAAGGCAGCAGCCAAGCAAAAGCAGCCAGAGTAAAAGGGGCAAGAGCAAGCCTCTTCTCCTCCCTTATATTGTACACAGGACACCCACCCACCCAGGGTGAGTGTAGCATTCACAAATCTCCTTGCCTCCCTTGGCACAGGATGAGGATGTTTACAAAGTAAGACCCCTGGCTCCCTGCTGAGTCTCTCAGCTAAACTTCCAACCTTCTCAAATTGACACAATGACCAGGTAACTGCTTGTGCTCTACACCCCAGCACGTAGAGCTGCTGCCTTACTTAATTAAGCTTCTAGACTTCTCAAGTTGACACAACGTATAAACCATAACACTGACTGATGTCTATCTAGGCTTTATCAGACCAGGTGTTACTCTTTGGGGAATGGGGTCATTCCATCTTTATCTTGAGGCCTGGCCTCCCACAGATAAGCCTCTGCAGCTGTAATATGTTTTCATCTTTGGTGACACTCTCAAGGGCCTTGCCCTGTCTGACTGACTGTAATATTTCTGCCTAACTTAACTCTCTATAATAAAAGACTTGAAGCAACTCCAGAACTCACATTGTTTTTCCTGTCACCATTTCCACGCGGTGTCACCCTTTGTTCATTTTCCAAGACATCTTCTGGCCCTTTTGACCTTTTGAGGGACACTGCCTTGATGTTTTTTCTGTTTGGAAACTGGTTCTTTACTTCCTGACTAAACCCCAGTTAATTCTTTATGTGGTCCCAGACTCAGTGACTCTGGGACGCCCGCTCCTGATGCAGTGGTTCTCGGTACTCCCTGCAGCAGAAGCCACAAAGCCTCTGCCCATAAGAGAACCTGAGTGAAAAACAAACGGCATCTTCCCAGTTTGGACCCCAGCGGCCTTGACAGTCTTCAAGCTCTCACTGGCTAGTAGTTTAGGCTGGCGTGAACTCACTGTGTAGCCCAGACTGGCCTCAAACTCAAAGAACTTCTGCCTCAGCCTCCTGAGTACTGGGATTGCAGGTGTACACCACCGTGCCCAGCTCTTGCTTTAGTAATAACAGAAATTAAAACTAAAATGATAGTATGAATTTACAGGCTAAAGCATTAACTGGAATAAAGAGAGAAAACAGAGGAAGTATTCCAGCTTGGGTAGCTGGAGACATCATACTGTGGTGCAGGGCTCCAGGCTGGCCCACCCACAAAAGAAAGGACCAGTTTTAGGGGTTACCATGGTGGGCCAGATCTGGTCCATTATTACCGGAGTCCTGTTTTTGTACTCCAGAGCAGTCTTCATGGGGAGGAAGCTGATTCTGTTCGCATGAAATGATTGTCTGTGTGTACGGCAGCTTCAGTCAAGCGAGTCCACTTTTGCTGGGACCCAGGGATTATCAGTCAGGGTGATGGCTGGAGACTTTCAGGCATTGCTGCTGTAAAGGGAGTGGGTCTAGAAGTCGTAAAAGCTGGCAATTGTACGTCCCTGTGAATCTTGGAATTTACTTTAGTTCTCTCACATCCTGTGTCCTGCAGGGACATGAGACAGGCTAGGTAAATTTAGGGCGAGTAAAACTTCGTGTTGCCTACTTCTAAACAGACTCCCCCAAAATGATTTAACATGCCATGCAGGAGACTGTGAAGAGTTTTATCCCAAGTTTTACAAAATGAGGATCAAGGTTTGTTCTACTTTTAGTTATCCTGTGGGCATTTGTAGACCCAAACAAAGTCACAGTTTTTAGAAAAAAAATAGATTTTTAAGTTCTTGACTATCTTAGAAGCAAACATAAATTAAGCTTTTAATGAGTGATAAACTAAGCGCCCAGGAATTTGTTCTCTGTCCCTCTGGGCGTGGTGGTCTCTGTCAAAAACCACACTTGGAGACCCAGCACCCTGAAGTAGCAAGCTTTTCAAGTTATGTGTGCACTTTCATTCAGTTCTGAGCTTGTTCCCCCTTTACGTCGGGACCGAGTTCATTGCTTTTCATTCTTCCCTGCATCTCCTTCCACCCGAGCTCCTTCTCCTGCCTGAACTCTAAACAAACTGCGAATCTGCTGGCGATTATTCCCTCACTGTTAGCTTCTCCAAAACTGTATTCCGCTTTCTTTACTGAATGCTAATTCATTATAGAATGTGAAGGATTCTGTGTATAGAATTCTAAATGAGCCAGGCGTGGTGGCGCACACCTTTAATCCCAGCACTCAGGAAGCTGAGGTAGGTGGAGCGCTGTGAGTTTGAGGTCAGCTTGGGCTACAACTCGAGTGCAAGGTCAGCCTGAACTACATAGTGTGACCCTGTCTCAAAAAACTAGAGCCAGGAGTTTGGCTCAGTGGCTTAAGCACCTATCTGGCAGATGTGACATTGTGAGTTTGATCCCCGGTGCCAAAAAAAAAAAAATTCTAAATGAACAGTTATCTAAGATTTCCTCTCTGTATTATTTTTTTATGGTTCTGGGGATCGACTCTCAGGGCTTGCCATGCTAGGCAAGTACTGCCCCACTGAGCGACACCCCAGTCCTAGCATTTGTTTGGTGCAGTTTTATTGTGAGGCTTCAAATATAGATTGTTCATTTCTCTGCCTGCTTGGTTATCATAAGGGGTTTTGAATCTTTGATTTTTTAAAACCATTTTTGGGAAATATCCAGTCACTATCTCTTCAAATATTTCTGCCTCAACTCTTTATTTCCACAGAGTGAGTTCAAGGCCAAACCGAACTACAGAGTAAGACCCTGTCTCTAAAACACATAAAAAGCTCTTGTCCCTGTCCAAGACTCCAATTACACCTGGAGCAGGGGGAGGGGGCTGCTCAGTGGAAAGCCTGCGTTCAACCTACAGCACAAAAAAACAAAAGCAAGAAAAGAGCTGGATGTGCCGCAGGCCACCTTGCTGTGTGGCCAGTCCCTCGCCTTCCCTCTCTGTGCTCTGTCTCTCCTGACTCCAGTTCTAATCCTTCTAGTGTCTGATCTTCTGCTAAACCTATCTAATTTTTTTTTAACCAATTAGCTAAATGGTTTTGTTTTTCTAGATACCTAATGAATTTCCCTCGCTCTTTCTCGATAGTAAACACGGTTACTTTTAAAACAGGCCCAGAGCCGGGCGTGGTGGCACACACCTTTAATCCCAGCACTGGGGACGCGGAGGTAGGGGGACCGTTGTGAGTTTGAGGCCGGCTTGGGCTACAACGCGAGCACAAGACCGGCCTGAGCTATATAGTGCGACCCTGCCTCGAAAACTTAGGGCCGGGAGTTGGGCTCAATGGCTTAAGTGCCTCTCTGGCAAGTGCGAGATTGTGAGTTCGATCCCCGGTGCCACAAAAAAAATTAAAAACACAGGCCCAGAGTCTGGAGCACTTGCGGAAGTGTTTACATCATCTGTTGAGAAAAATTAATATGCACAGAACAGCAGCGTGAAGATATGCAGTGCAAAAAGGTAACAACCCAAAAGGAAACAGTAGGAAAGGCCACCGAGATGAGAGATTACCTCTCCGGCCCTAACAAGAGGTTCTTTTTTTAGGGACAACCCGTGATTTTTGTCTAGCACTTTCCCGGTGTCTGCAATAGAAGGCCCGCGTCCGCAGAGCCCATCAGTCCCGGCACAATCTGGAGGTTACACGCACTGTCACAGCACGCGGAGCACAAAGCGCCCAGCCCAGCCCAGCCCACTCAGGCCGTGCAGTCCCGCCGGGGGCGCTGCAGTGCGCAGGCGCGGCCTGGGAGACGCGCTGACCTCGGTCGCCCCCGCTCCTTCCGCTTTCCCGGCATGCCCCTGGAGGAGCCTGCGCATTGGTGATCTTCCCGAGAGCGCGGCGTCTAGTGCGGCCTGGGCGGTTGGTCCTACCAAGGTGAGAGCGGTCGCAGCGGCCGGGACCGAAGGGAGCGCGGGGTGGGACAAAGGGAACGGGAGTGCGGGAGGAGGCTTCCGCCGAGCCTGAGTCAGCCCCTCGGCGGCGTCCGTGCGCTTCTGCCCTGGTCTCCGGACAAGGGAGGTGCGAGAGGGGTGGCCGGGGTTCGTCCCCGAGGCGCGGGGTGGGTCCCGAGCGCCGGGGCCGGCCTTCGGGGCCTTCGCTCAGCCCGAGAAGGATCTCGGGAGCGGGACGCCGGCCTTGGAGGCGGATCCTCGGAATGAGGCCTGGGGCCCGCATTTGCTGCGAGTCCTGCCCTGCTTGCTTGCGGCGGGGTCTCGGGCGTCTTTCTCCACGTACCCACTTCGGAGGGAGTAGAACGGGATAACTATGAAGCACTCATTAAGCTCAATGTGGGGTTCTTGGAGTAGAAAAACTTAAATTCTGCTTTGACACCCCCCCCCAAGACTGCGATCCGGCCCATCTTCCCTCCCATAGTCCGTCCGCACCATTTTAAATGACAAGTACTTGGTACCAATCCCAGACACTGGAGACTCGGCAGGGAGTGATCCATTTCATTTAAGAACCATGACAGCCCGTTGAGGTGGGCACCGTTTTTACTCCTGTTGTACGATGAGGAGCTGGGGCATTATAAATTAGCTAAGGTCAGGCCAGGTTTGTCTCTAGGCAGGCAGCCGCCCTGGCCGACCCGTTCCTCGCAGCGCTCTAAAATTCCTTCTGACCTCGGGGCTCTGGCACGTCAGTGACTTCTGGGGACACTTCCAGGTATCCTGACTATTTCTCTGCCCTTTGCACGTGCTCGGTTCACACCTGCTGAGTGAATGAATGATGTCACGAACCAGGTTTCAATGATGAGAGATCAGGCAGTGACCTTGGAATAGGTTGAACTTCTGAAGGACCTAGTGCTGTGCTAGGGCGTGCGGAAACCCAGAGAGCACTGGAGGGTGGACGCCTGTGTGTGCCCTGTGGCGGAGGGAGCCAGTAAGTGGAGCAGTGGAGGGTGGGTAGGCGAGAAACCCCGCCGTGCGCAAAGTGAAGGGTCTGAGCGAAATGAGACGTGCTTGGACCTCCTGCTTCCTGACAGCTGGTGACATAACCACCCTTGATCAAGCCTGATGTCCCAAAGCCTTGTGAAGATGAAAGTGAGGGCCAGGCTCAGGAGTTTATGCCTTTAATCCCAATGCTTAGGAGGCTGAGGCAGGAGGATCTCCCATTCAAGCCCAACCTGGGCGCAAGACCCTGTCTAAAAAGACCTGAAGATTTGATCATAAGTTGCAAAAGTAATGAGAAGCATTGAGACCTGCACAAAAAAGTAAACCATAAATTCAGGATTTAATGACTTTCCCATCAAGTCCGGTAATTAAATAATATTTATATTTATTAAATAAGCCCCTTCACATGCAAGACTTTGTCCTCTGCCATCTGTTTTGTATTTCACGGTGGACTGAGCTACAGCTGGTCTAACGCGCACCCAGGCCCAGGTGTTAGTTCCCCGAGGAAATTGCCTTGCGCTGTTCTCCTTAGCCTCGGGCACCAACCAATCTCAACCTGCTGCTGAGACTCACATCTCTGCTGAACAGCAGGGTGTGTGGTTTCGAGCGTAGCGCCATTGGACATGTGCTGGGGCAGGGGGTCGTTGTGGCAGGCGCTGGAAGAAGGACTGAGAGGTCCCCGAGTGCCAAGGTGCTAGGACCGCCCCGAAGAGCTATAGAGAGCTGTAGCAGCGCCCTCCCAGGTGCGGGGCAGAGTAGCTGCAGCCCACGAGTAGCTCCCTGTTGCGGGAAAATCTCTCAGCAATCAGGTTGAAAACAACGGTCATCTTAATATTGATCACTATATTCATTTTCAGATGCTTCAGAGCTTCATTAAGAAGGTGTGGGTCCCCATGAAGCCGTACTATACCCAAGTTTACCAGGAGATTTGGGTAGGAATGGTGGTGATGAGCTTCATTGTTTATAAAATCAGAAGTGCTGGTAAGTTCCTACGTGTTTGATATATTGTTTTCAGAGAGAATCACAACTCATTTACCAAGGCACTGTGGTCATTCGTAGAGTGGGCCCAGTGTGGGTCAGCTGTGAATGGCTTTGTGGCCGGGGGGTGGGGGTGCAGGGCAAGACTGTGACATCCAGGAATTGAGTTCCCCTGCATGCAACAGTGGTATTTCACGTAGGCAGTGTCCTTCATCTTAAAAGACACAGGCTGAAATATCTAAGAGTGTACTGTCTTGGGCATAGTGCTTTACTTTTCAACTCTTCTGAATATTTGAAATTTCTTCATAACAAAATTTGGAGGAGAGGAATAGCCATTGGGTTCTCAGTGGAGCAGAAATAAAGCCAAGTCATGTGTTACAAAGATGTTGATCAGAAGGAGAGAAACTTTACCACCTCTTGGCTGTCAGGCCTGCAGTAACTTATCTTCTAGAAGCTTCCTATAAGTGTAATACTTTTCCTGAGTTATGTCACCTTCAGTGAAATCTTGATCTTAACTGAATCAAATCAACTAAAGGCCATTTCTGTAAAGCACTGATACAACCAATTTTCCCCTTTTATTTTAGATAAAAGAAGTAAAGCCTTAAAAGGTAAGCTTCGTTTTTTGCTTCTTAAAATGATTGGAAATGATGAATACCATCTTAACTTTTCAAGATCAGTTATATCACTGTTCTGAATTGAAACTGATACACAGTTCAGCAAGTGTATAAAAAGCAGTGAAAATATTCTAGATGTGAGTTTGCTATGCCTGCCAGAAAGGAGAGGAGTAATTTTAGAAAAATTACTGTTTACCCTCTTCGGTCAATAAAACTTTGCAGGAGTAAAACAGGAAGGTAGAAAAGAATCACAGGAGGCTGAGGCAGGATGATCATGGCAAGTTCAAAGCCAGCCTGGGCTACAGTATAATGAGCTCAAGGCCAGTCTGAACTAATAGTGATAATCTGTCCGCCGGGCGTGGTGGCACACACCTTTAATCCCAGCACTCGGGAGGCTGAGGCAGGAGAATCATTAGAAGTTCAAGGCCAGCCTGAACTGCATAGTGAGACCCTGTCTCAAAAAATAGGGCCGGGGATTTAGCTCAGTGGCATAAGTGCCTGCCTGGCAGGCACAAGGTTGTGAGTTCAATCCCTGGTACCCAAAACAAAACAAAAAATAGTGAGGGTGTCTCAGTAAACAAACAAGAGAGGGAGGGTGAGTGATCAGAAGCAGCTGATGCCTCCCCTGGGGAGCATGCCGACCCGCGCAGTCCACCGTCACGTGTGTTTAGTGTGCTCGGAACGAAGCACCTGACAGCTTCAGGCTCTAGTGCTGGGCGTTTCCTTCCTATTTCTCCATTGACAAAGCAGCTGTGGTCATTTGAATGTCACAAACCAGGGCTGACCCCAGGGGCTTTGGGAAGAGACTCTTCCTGCTCCTTCCTTTGTCCTGTGGGTGAGCTGCTTGCAGACCTTGTGGACGGGAGCCATTAAATGTGGTCAGTGTCCATGCAGAAACCACTCTCTGTGTTTTCTTTTTCCTTTTTTTTTTTTTTTTGCGGCACCAGGGATTGAACTCACAACCTCGAATCTGCCAGACAGGCCCTTAAGCCACTGAGCCAAACTCCCAGCCCTGGTTCTTTGAGGCAGAGTCGCACTATGTAGCTCAGGCCGGCCTTGTGCTCGCGTTGTAGCCCAAGCCGGCCTCGAACTCACAACGCTCCGCCTACCTCAGCCTCCCGAGTGCTGGGATTAAAGGCGTGCGCCACCACGCCTGACTCATCCTCTGTGCTTTCTGGTAGCACTACAGTTGTTGCTCACACTTGCTGACTGTGGATCCGAATGTAATGCGCTGCGTTCTGTGCCTCCCTCCCGAGTCACATCCCTAGTGTGTCTCTGTCCCAAAAGGTTCCAGTGCTGCACCTGCTCATGGTCATCACTGACCCCGCGCTCGAGTGCACACGAGATGACGTCGGCCGCCTGTGAACGTCAGCAAGCTGCGTTAGCTGGGGACGCAGCACGTGACTATCCACCTGCATAGGTAGTGTTTGCTGTGCGGCGTGAATAAACCTAGCTGTGAGATGCACCCGCGCTCTGGCCCTGTTTCTGTGTCCCCCGGCAGACCCTTTGTGTGGGGCAGCTGTCCTCACAGCCTCACCCTCCCGCCCTCCCGCAGAGCCCCAGCAATGAGAAGCCCATGTCGGGGTTGCTCACCACGGGCTGGGGTCCTGCTCTGGGCACTCTGTCGGATTCTGATGTTCAGTAAATGTCCTTTAACAAGTGGTCTGCTGCTGTCTCTTGGCCTCTTTGCATCTGAGCTCTGGAGGTGTTAATAATGTAAGTTCCGACTTGGAATTATTCTCAGGATCATAGAGGGGAAGGAAGGAGAAGGCGTTAGGTTGGGTTGGGTTTTCAAGCCCCCTCCTTGCAGCCACAGACCTCCCTGTGCCATCCCGAGGTGCAGACAGGACTGCCCCCGCTGCGGGGACTGCCTGAGCCCAGCGTTCTCCACAAGGTGGGGATGAGCTCAGCTGCGGGCTTGCCGAGTGTGGTGCAGCCAGAGGACCTTGTGCAGGTGGCACCAGAGCCAGCAGGAGGCTCGGGCCCAGTGTTGTGATTGCTGGCAACCTGCACGCTGGCGGCTTCCTGGGACGCGCTGCTGCCCCAGGCCAGGCTTTGGGAACTGCTGGTCATAGGGAGGGCCTGCTGCTGTCCTGCCTTGCCACCGCCTGGAGGCCTGACCTGCACTGCACTGTTGGCCGCTGGGCAGGGGCCCTGGACACAGCTCTGCTATGTGGCATCCTGCATGTGGCCCGCCTTAGAGGCCGATGGGGCGCTGACCTCACAGAAGAGGAAGTGATGTGCAGAAGGTGTCACAGCGAGCCCTGAGCCAGGACCTGCACTCTTGCCCAGAATTGGGCAGTGAGGACCCGATGGAGGGGCTGCTTCCTACCCAGGACTGCTGCCCACAAGAGCTGGGCCGTGCTCACCCGCCTGAGATCGCTGGCTGGGTCGCTTTCTGGTGCAGGTTGTCTGCGGCCTAATCCCTGTGTCCGCACTGTCTCTAGTGCAGAGCCGGTGACAGCACCTCAGGATGGGTCTGCGGGCCCCTGTGGGCTGGATTAGCACCTCCTCCGAGGCCCCAGGGCATTAGGACAGGTCACATACCACAGGTGGCCTGTAGGGGGAGCCGCAGCTCGAGTCTGTCTGCTCCTGAAGCTGCCTGGAGGAGGGGCCGCTGCGGACGGATGAAGGATGCTGCAGGCGGGGAGGCCGGGCCAGCTGCAGGGAGGAGCACTGGACTCGGGTTTGCCCTTCCCTGGTGCGGTGTCCCCAGGGTGACCCTGACAGCAGGCGGGAGGCGACGAGCCCAGGCATCTGCAGGTGTTTCCATTTTCACTTCATTTTATTCCTTTAGTCTTTTTGTGGTGCTGAAGATTGAACACAGGGCCTCCCGCACGCTAGACAAACACCCAGCACTGTGCTGTGTCCACAGCCCTTTTCTAGAAGCCTGGAACTTGAGATCCTCCTGCCTTAGCTGCTGGAGGAGCTGGGATTTACATAAGCATGTGACACAGCCTGGCCTGGTACAGTTTTAACCTAGCCTCAAGTGAGCTATGGAGGAGGCACCTGTTCTGCCTGTCGCCGGATGTCAGGCCGTGCAGGAATGTGGCGGGTGTGGTTCCTGCTGCCCTCTGTGGGTTGCGCCTCAAGCTAACAGGTCCTGACCATCAGTGTTGACACGGAGGACAAGGCTGGGTAGTGAGCTCCCAGGGAGGGCGGAACTTCCCGGGTAAAGGAGCAGCAGGTTAACTAGCAGAGCCAGGCTCCAGCCCTGACTGTCAGACAGCAGGGAGGGGAGAACTCCCGGGTAAAGGAGCAGCAGGTTAACTAGCAGAACCAGGCTCCAACCCTGACTGTCAGACAGCAGGGAGGGGAGAACTCCCGGGTAAAGGAGCAGCAAGTTAACTAGCGGAGCCAGGCTCCAGCCCTGACTGTCAGACAGCAGGGAGGGGAGAACTCCCGGGTAAAGGAGCAGCA
>RJWM01015306.1:0-48174 GCA_004363535.1 Dasyprocta punctata
ATTGGAAGAAAGACAGCCTCTTTAACAAATGGTGCTGGAAAAACTGGCTTTCTATATGCTGTAAACTAAAACTAGATCCATGCTTATCACCATACACTAAAATAAAGTCAAAATGGATCAAAGATCTGAATATAAAAACAGAGACACTAAACTTACTAGAAGACAGAGTAGGTAAAAATCTTGATGACATAGGAGTAGGAAGAGAGTTCAAGAACAAAAATGAAATTGCACAGGAAACACTTCCCAGAATCAACAACTGGGATCCCATCCTACTAAAAAGTTTTTGCAAGTCAAAGGAAATCTCCAACAGAGTGAAAAGAAAACCCATGAACTGGGAAAATATCTTAGCCCATTGTCCATCAGACAAAGGACTTCTGTCTAAAACATACAAAGAATTAAAAGAAATCAGGCCCCTAAAATTCAAGGACCCAATCCAAAAATGGGCATCTGAGATGAATACACATTTCTCAGAGAAAGAAATACAAATGGCAAATAAATATATGAAAAAATGTTTAACATCCATGGTCATTCGGGAAATGCAAATTAAAACAACACTGAGATTCCATCTCACTCCAGAAAGAATGGCCGAGATTAAAAAATCAAGCAAAAACAAATGCTGGAGGGGCTGTGGGGAAAAAGGAACTCTTCTCCACTGTTGGTGGGAGTGTAGACTGATGCAACCACTGTGGAAGTCAGTGTGGAGATTCCTCAAGAATCTAGGATTAGAGATCCCATTCAACCCAGGTAACCCACTTCTGGGCATTTTCCCAGAAGAATTGAAAACATCATACCACAGTGATATTTGTGCACCCATGTTTATAGCAACCCAATTTGTAATAGCCAGATCTTGGAAACAACTCAAGTGCCCATCAATCAAAGACTGAATAAAAAAGATGTGGTATTTTTATACAATGCAGTACTACTCAGCTATTAAGAAAGATTGCATTGAGACTTTTATAAGTAAATGGTCACGACTTGAGACCATACTCATAAGTGAGATAAATCAAACCCACATGTGTAAATACCGTATTGTCTCCCTAGTGTAAGAAACGGAAAAAGTACATATGATCCAACATCTATAATAAATACTATGTAAGGGTAAAAAGCAGCTCGAAGAGCAAAAGTAATTGGGAAGGGAAAAGGGGGAAAGAGAAAAGGGAAAAGGGAAAATCTGTATATATGTATATGTAAGATAACTAAAATGAACACTGCTGAATGTATTCATTACTGAAAAAGAACAATTAATACTCATATGATTGGATCAGTTTTACATGTCTATATCTGTTAATGTAAGTAACCATTCTGAAGATAACAATACGCAGTATTGCAACCATTGTCAAGTTTTTATCATCCTGTTTTGTAAACCTGCAATGTTACCGTTGTGCATTTACTCTAGTTGTTTGTCTCTTTTGCTTGTTGTCTTTGTTTTACATGTCTTTTTTTTCTTTCTTTTTCACTTAAATAAAAAAATAAAAATAAATAAATAAATAAATTTTGAAGTTTTAAAGTAAATGAATAATTATCAATTTAGTTGAAGAATCTTGAATGTTTTGGAACCCATTTCCAAATTTCACTCCCAAAATAAAAGCAAGCTAATTTTTTTGTTTTATATACACTTTTATATTATTGGTTCATGTTTCAGCCTAAAATATATGAATATATAAATCTTGAAAAGTTTCAAACGTTTCATATACTGTACGATATATTATGCATAGTTTTCGTACATATTTTTACAAAAAATTTAATTCCTGAGATTTATCTATGTTAACACATGGTAGCTCTGGTTTAGCCATACTATGTGACTCCAAGCATTTCAAGATGAATGCAACACAATTTATTTATCTATTCTCTAAATGGATGTCAAAGTCATTTCTAATATTTGCAGAAGCAAATGA
This sequence comes from Dasyprocta punctata, assembly GCA_004363535.1. Taxonomy (NCBI): domain Eukaryota; kingdom Metazoa; phylum Chordata; class Mammalia; order Rodentia; family Dasyproctidae; genus Dasyprocta; species Dasyprocta punctata. The sequence continues at coordinate 1,896 of RJWM01015306.1, forward strand.
TGCTTCAGTAAATATCATTGTACATATCTCCTGGGCCAATTAAAGTTCAGTTTCTCTTGCGTATTTAGCTAGAAGTGGGATCACTTGGATTGAGTGTTACTTCTTCATCTATATGGTGCATGTTTAATGATGACTCATTTTATTTTGCGTGTCTCTTATTACCAGTTACATTGAACTTCTTCTTTAGATACTTATTGGGACTATTGTCTTCCTGAAAATTATCTTTAAAAATATTAGCTATTTTTCTACCATATACTTTAATATATATATAATGTTACATACTATGAACACTTTAAAAAATCTTCTCTCATCCTGAATTACGTGCTTCATCATTATTCATTGTGTATTAAACTGAAATGAAAAGTTTTATTTCAGTGTGCTCACATCTAACAAAGTTTTACTTTTTTCCTTGACTTCTGTCTCTTGTTCAATAAAAACCTCTTTTGTGTCCTGATGACATATATTTGTTGCCATTTTCTTCTGCATTTGAATAATTTATTTTTGGTTTTATGTATATCTGAAATTCACTTGGGGTATAGTATGAATAAAAATAGAACTTTGTTTATATCAATTCCCAGCACTTTGCATTGAACAGTCAATGCGGTCTATATTATACATTAAATTTTCATGTGGATATAGTCAGATATATTTATATACACAAATATTTTTCCTACACTTGATATTAGTTAAAAGGGAAAGAGATGTTACAAATATATTGTTCTTTTGACTATCTTTCTGAATACTTTTCAAAATCTGGTAGAGTGTACTTTATATGCATGTGCAGCTTACAAGTGTCACTAGACAAATGAGTTTATTCAATTCTTTTCTTACTAACATATAAAAACTATATGTATTTAAGGGGCATAGTGTGATAACAATACACTATAGAATTACCAAATCAGATTAATTAGCATTCCCGTGTCCTTAAACACTTATCATTTCTTTGTGTTGGGAAACGCCAAACTTCTCTCTTTGTGTGCCTTATAAAAATATGAAAAAATGTTATGAACTATATAGACCCTTAGTCCCTGCCATGTTGCAGAACATTAGAATTTATTCCACCTGTGTAACTGGATTTTAGTACCAGTTATTTAGCCTCTACCTTATCTCCCACCTACCTTACTAACTCTAGTGATTATTATTCTATTCTTTCCTTCTATGAAATCAGCATTTTAGCTTCCATGTATGAGAACATGCAGTTTCTGTCTTTCTGTGTAGTGTTATGGATTAAAAACTGGTGGTCAACTTAGCACCAGCTGAATTAATTCAGCTGGTGTTGAGTAAAGATTCTCCACCTGAAGAAAGTTGCCACCATAAATAGAGATGTGGAGAAGAAGAGCAAGATGTTGTGGGTTCTTTCAAGAGTTGTTTTCAAGCCGCTGATTCTCCTGGAGGTGCATGTCATGCTGGCTTCCTCAATATGGATTCGGCCATTATCATCGGAGGAGCTCAGGACCTCATCGAAGAGAGTGGTTGTGGTTCACATTGCAGGAGCCCTGCTCCTCACATTGTGCATTGCTTCCTGGCTCCAGAGGGGAGGCTGTGTGCTGGAGAAGCTTGTCACGCTGGGCTTCCTGACCTGTGCTCAACTGTTCTCATCATCAGAGGAGCGCGGGACCTCGTTGCTGCTGAGGATGGCTGTGGTGCTCTTCAGGGCAGCCCTGCTTCTTCCTTTTGAGTGTGACTTCTCAGCTCCTGTGTAGAACCTTCAACCCCCTGCACAGTTCCTTCACCCCGCTGGCATAGACTTTCTAGTTCCACCGCTGACCTTTGACCGCCCCGGCACAGAACCGTAAAATAGTCTTGCGTGAGTCCTTATTGTGGGCTCTTAGATTCCCAGTTGGAACTGTGGGAGGCATTGTCACGTGTTTTGGGTCTCTAGTGGGACTCATGCATGACACTGCTGTGGGATCCAGGCCACTGCCTGAATATCCTGGGTCTTAGTGTTGTGGACAGATTTTACTGCACTTTCTTGTGTTTGACTCTGGGTGATTATTATAAAATAGTATTACAAACTCTGTGTCCTGTATGCAGTTGTTTTCCCTGTAACCCCTGACTGCAACATGTAGGGTTATTTTTTATCAGATACATTTATTCTTGTTATGTTCCACTATTAAATTCTATATGTAATGTAATTAGCCTTCTCATTTTTCAGTGTATACGTTTCTTACCTCAATTTCAAGTTTGAATGCTAGCATAAAGAGCAAAAGTTTGGGCTAGAAATGATGGAGAGATCCTTGTATTAGAGGTATTTCACAGAGGAAGTGTCTGACAAATGGTTGTGTTAAGGGAAACCAGCACTCTAACAAAAAGGGATCTACGAGAGAGAGGTTTACTCCTGTAAAGACTTGGAGGCTTGGTAGTATATGCAACATGGGTATTACGTGTATTTTTATGTGGATGAGCCAGTCATATACCTGATGCACATGCATTGATTACCATAATTCAACTATTTTTCTAAAGGCTCAGAAAGGTTACTTCTCTCATAAAACTATAAAAATTTTAGTAATCCATATTATCCACAAAGTGGTAGATCCTGAGCTTTCCATCCATTCTGTTTTTATTATCCTTTCTCAAATGAAAGGCCTAGGAGTCATAATTATCACAACAAATGTATAAAATTAATAAGCCATAAAATACGATAAAAAATCCCAAAGAAAAATCAGTAGATGTATACCTTTTACTCTCCCACTTAACTTAGCAGTCAAAGTAATTTACCATTATCTGTTCCAGAAGATTTAGCAATAACAATTCTGCTAAGGAGACTCTGGGAAGTAGAAAGAGGGGAATGAAGACAAATCATATCGCTAAACATTATGGTATAGTGATAATTCGCCACGTGTCTGAAGACATAATTTGAAATGGGTTTTACATGTATTTGCTGTGAGGTTTAACACTGGCAGATGTCTGTGCCAACTATTTTGTAAGTGAGTAATATTCCAGATTAGGGGCTATCTGCAGGGAGTCAATTCAAATAATTGAGATGGATGTCTTGGGCTAGGAATGAACTTCCACATACTTCACTAGTGGAGCAGACAAATAATTCCTAAGCAAACAAACCAAAACAAACTTTTCTTTTTGTGGATTCCATAAATACTGCCTTAAGTGACTAGACATAGACTATATTGACCTTGACAAATCATTTTGTCATGAAATGATTTAATAAATGTAACACTTAAAAATCACAAGATACTTGCAAAAAATAGTTTTAAAATTTGAAGGTTGCTTCTCCTTAAATTAGCAAAACAAAAGACAAATGCTGAGGATGGGTTGCATTGAATAAATGTAGAAAATGTTCTGAAGTTGTTTTTGGCAAAGATGATGCAAGCCTGTTAACAAGATCATTCACAGCACAACTGTATTACATAAGGCCTTGTGTTCATCCACCAACACCATAAAAACTAAAATAAAATGAGGCACGATAGGACAGTAAAAAGTACAGTATAAATGAAAACAATTGTTTTACCATCCATATCAAATTGCATTATTAAATAGGAAATGGGAAAATATTTTCTTATTTTAAATAGAGAAATTTCTGAGTGTTTTAACTGTTCTATGGTATTTTAACACTGTGCTTTTGTTTGATTAAAAAATCTTAGTTTGTAGACTAATACAACCACTATGGAAATCCATATGGAGATAACTCAAAAAAGTAACAATAGAAATTCCATTTGATCTAGTTACTTCTTATCTAGGTGTCTTCCTGAAAAAGTTATAGATATCATATTAAAGTGATGCAAGCATACCCATGTTTATAGCACCACTATTCATAAAACTTATAAGATGCCTACATATTCATCAACATATTAATGGATAGGAAAGCATGATATTTATACACAATGGAGTACTATTATGCATAAAAAAGATAAATTTGAGTTATTAGTAGGATAATGGATGCAACTGGAGACCACAATATTAGGTGAAATAAATCAGGCACACAAAGTTAAATATTATATGGTTTCTCTTATATAAGAAACTCAAATTATAAATATAGAACAAAATAAAAGATATAGGAAGTAGGAAGCTAGATCTTTTTCAAATGCAAAATGGACTGAGAGATAGAGGAAGAAGAGAGAGCAGGGAAAGGGGATAAGTATGTTACGATTATGTACCATCTCCCCATAAGGAATATAATCATTATTCAATGCAAGTATTTACTAATAAAAAATAAAAATTGCAAAAAATCTTAACATATTAAAAAAGTTTTTCCAGTTCATCATATGTTATAAAAATTATGCACTATTTTTCTTTTACAAACATATAAAAAAACCATTAGATGAAAATAAATTTTGATTGGTTCATTAAGAGGGAAGATTCTCAGTTTTAATACTAAAAATGAAAATCAGTTACTTTACCCTAGATTTAAAGATATGTTGAATATGTCTTTACAATACATTATTTTTCATAATGTCATCTACTTTTCTAATTCATTGTTGTAATACTCATATTCATTTATACTGTCTTTAGAAAGATTTAAACTACTTAAAGTATTAAGACAATGTGGCAGTGCAGGATAAGTAAACATATCAGGAAAATACTAAGGCTAACCTCAAATATTAAAAGTTTAGTGGTTACTTTTATTTATATTTGTGAAGTCTAAGGCAATATTCAAAAAGTTAATGAAAATTCATAAACAAGAGTTAGTTTTGAGAGATAAAAAGGATTCCCATAGCTATAAGTGTAAATGTCTACTTGCAATTAGAAATTTGTGTCTCAAAATAATGAGAACTATGAGGATTTGATATAGTAAGCTTAGAGCCATCTTCAGGAATAAGTGGTAGAGATCATTAAATTAGTGGAAATTTCTTACAGTTACACAATAGGAAAAGAATATAAAAGAACACGAGCTAAACTTTCTGAAAAGGAAAATCAATCAAGCAATAGAGAAACTCTAGGAGATAGAGAAGGTAGGTCATTAGACAACAAAGGTGTCAGACTTGAAGTCAAAAGTTAAGCAGGGCCAGATTCATACATAGTTGTACGGTGGGCAGCACTTACAAGGTCACCACATTTGATTAGATGTTCTGTTTTAAGTTCTCCTGTCTTAAGAATGTTTGAACAAAGTGCGTTGCATTTTCATCTTTCACTAGAACTTGAAAATTATATACACTGCTTCTAGTTCCCTAAAGGAAAGTTGGAGTCAGCATGAAAGTGCACTGAAAAATGTGTCCCAGGATTCTCATTAAAACACTTACAACTGTATGAAAACAGACAAAAACTGGTCATAATACTGCAAGAAGAATCACATGCCAAAAATCTGGGCAGAAATTCAGTTATATGCCTTCTTGATGAAGACAAATGGGAAAGTACCTTATTGGGCAAAATACCTCAGATTGCATGCCCAGAATCACAGTTAGGCAGATGGTCCCAAAGTATATAGGTGGAGACAGGGATGAACACATCAATTTGCTGTCACTTTTACTAATTAACAATAGTGCGTAGTGATTACCAAGATCCCAAAGAAAAAAGCTTTTACCTAGGAACTATCCTTAAAATGAGCCAAAACCAGAGGTGAACACCTCCTGAGACAATCTCTTCTTCCAGTCTTTGCATGCGCTGAACAAGTACTTTGAGACTGGCTTGTGCAAGGATATAGAGGGTGGCTATAAAGGTTTAGACACTTCTTTTATATACCTGAGAATGCTTAGCTGCCTAAAGACACCACCCATTTTGATCATTTTTCCAGGTGCTGAGACAAAATACCTGATATCCAAAACTTAAAGGAGGAGAAGTTTAGTTTGGCTTAAGGTTTTCTTGAGGATTCTGTCCACAGTCAGTTGGTTCCAAGGCAAAAAGAGCATGGTGGAAAGTCCTAGGGGAAAATCCTTCTCACATCATGGCAGCTAGGAAGCAGAAACACAAACAAGAATACACACTTCAAGGTCATATCTCCAGTGGCCCTCTCCAACTAGAGCCTGCCTTCTAAGAGCACATTTAGCAAATGAACTCATCAGTTGATAAATCCACTGATGAACATTGTGTCCCATGATCCAATTATCTTCCAAATGCATGAGACTTTGTGGAGACATCGTAAACCTAAATCACAGCATCATCTTATATGTTTTATTATAAGGGTTACAAAGAAAAAGTAGATATCTGGGTGTAATGCATGATGCTATAGAATGAAGTAGAGTATTTTAGGATGAAAGAAGAATTGCAAACTGTGAATGCATCTCTAGGTCAGTGAACAAACCTTATCCACAAAGGTGAAAAGAGCCCAGGCCTAGTGGGCTTAGGAAATTGCCATAGGCTGTAGACTAACCTGTGACTTAGATAGAAGACAGTAGAGCCTACTTCAGTAAACGAAGTGTCAGGATACCCTGTATTTTATTTAAATTCATCCTGCATTTTATTTAAAACAGAGCTATGAGATATTTCTCCTCATCTATTGTTAAATAAATTTAAAAACTATAAAGGTATATCTGGAAAATTTGTATTTATTGGTGAGGCCAACAGAAAGTTTTTGTTTCTAGGTTATATTGTGTTAATTTGACAAGGTGTTTCGTTAACTTGAAAACTGGCACAACTAGAATAATGATACTAATTAAGCAACGGGGCATTAGGAACTGGGAGGAAAAAAAGGTTATCCTTTCATCATTCTTTTCTTTCTCTCCATGGATGTAAAGTTTACCTATCATTTAAATCTGGCTTACAATTCACTTCTTTTTTTGCAGTTTACTTTGACTAATTTTATGAACTTATTTCTTTTTTTCTGAATTTTCATTGATTATATTGTCATTTTTCATTGAATACAGTATTATGTATTTTAATTACATATTATTTTATTTGACATGTGATTATGTATTTATACTTATATTTTTTAGTTAAAATGTGATTATGTGCTCATAACTAAACATTTTCTGTCTTCACTGTAACATTCAGTATCTTCTGAATGAGAATTTACACTTCCGTTCAACTTCCTCAACCTACCTCCCAACTCCATTCCATGCTTAATATAGTGGTTGTTATATAAACAACATTAAAATTAGAAGTGAAAACAGAAAGTGCTAAAGGAAGGAAATAAAGGGATAAAAGAAAGATAGATTTAGATATAAGACTTTTTTTAGCTTAGAGAAGATAATTTTATATTTATACATATTTATAATTTCAGAGGGAAGTATGTAATTAACTTTCTTAGCAACCATGTAATCATAGCTCACAAATAAAAATATAAACTATACACCACAGGATTCTTTATATATTTATGCATCCCTCTTGCCTAATACTGTACAATTATCACCAGGTAGGTGCTCAATAGAAAGTGATTGGATGAATATATAAATAAATTAATGATGGATACTAGGTACCAAATGTAGAAGTACTAACAGGCACCACATACTTTTTGAACATGAAGTTGTTTCCTAGTAGGTTTATGAGTTGTAACTTTTTTTTTTAACGTGGAGAAACTGAAATTTAAATGTTTAAATATTTGAATCAAGACCAAATAAATGGTGAATTGGTGGAGTGGAAATTTAAACTAAGTCCTTCTCAACTGATTCTTAAGGTCAGGTATTTTCTGTTAAATGCTAACAAAATAAAATACTAATTTATATTCACAGGGGAAAGCAAAAGAAAATAGAATCTACAATATGTCCAATGAGATTCAAAATGAGAGATAAGAAATTTATATGCTAGAATGATTGGATTATGCTAGATTTGTGATAAGGATCTGTCTTTGGTGGGCAACCTAATGGCAGATTAAGCACCAATTTCAAATTTAAGAGTTTGCTGTCCACTGTCCTTTAAAATGGCATCAAGAGTAAATATCTTAATTTTAAATCAGTTTTGTGCCACTCAAAAATTCACATATCTGATTTGATCCTCTTACCTGTGACATGCTTATTTGGATACAGCTCCTGCTGTGGATCCTGCAACCCAGAAGTTTAATAGTACCAGATATTTGTGAGAGGCTGTTTAACTCCCAACCTCACACTTTAAATAATAGAGCTATGAAATGACATCTCAAGACTTTTTATTTCCAAATAGTTCTAGTTTAACCTTAATGATGGTCTTTTGGAGAAAAGAAATTAATGCTTTTTTTGTCAAGTCTCAGTGAGAGATTCCATAACTCTATCCAATTCATTTTTGTTACTATAAGCATAAAAATCCTCGACTCATATTATAATATCTTTTTATTGTAAACCTTATTTGCAATTATGATTTGAGTCCACATGACTCATAGTGAAACAGCTTCTTTGGAGAAATATAGGTTAAAAAGTCCCTGGCATATGGTGGGAGCTCAATAAACATTCATTGAATAAATTGAAACTCACATGCTTTCATATTTTGGTAAATGATTCTCTGAATAAGAAATTAATGTGGCTTCATTTTGTAAATTTCATTTCAGAACTGATGTTATTTAATAAGCTGTCACTTTTTTCTGTGTCAAAGAGGATATCATTTCTCAAACTTGATTTTCATCAATACATTAAAATATTTTTCTATAGTGAAAATTGAATGTGATGGTGTTCACCATGAACAACAACAAAAAAAATGTTTCATACTAAAAAATAACAAAACAAAACAGATTTTCTTTGATGTCTTTGTAACAAAATATCTCTGTGACTTATTGACACTATAATAATCTCGTTTAACATATTGCTTTTATCATGCAAAACTTGACAGAGATTTTTGATGAGTTCAAAAAGAACATTATTTAAAAGTTATAAACTTATGTCTTGCATATATCTTCCATTATATTGTATTTTTCATTATGTTGTGATTTAATTAACAGAAAGAAAAGATAGCATTTACTGTATTGAAGGAAATGAAGTTATGCCCACTTTTGGAAGAAAACTATTGTGTATTAAGTAGGTGGGGGAAACAGTATTTGTTGAGATTTGTAAATAGGTTTTTTAAATTATTGTTAAAGGAAATATTAAAGAGAAAAATAGTGAAGATGGGCTGATGATCTCTGTAAATATTTCTTACTATTAGATCTGGTCTAATAACTTTAGATTCAACAGTCTTTTGTGTTTTTAGAAATAGTTCGGAATCCTTAAGCTCAACCTACTGAGTCCCTAAAATGCTATCTGTTCCTAAACTAGTTTATTTCATTTTTGCATTCTGACTAATCTCCTAATCAGAGTCTCCTGCTTCAATCAGATTCAACACATGATAACTCTGTCACACTGTTGGCCCAAGGATCTCTGGCTTCCTCATTAACGTACAATACTAACACTTATAGTTTGTTACTTTTCACTGCTCAATTTCAACTCACAGAACCCTACACACTGACACTCGTTCTCAGTACCAGAGTGTCACAAATATCAAAAACTTTCTAACTTCACTGTGTATCTTCTGTCTGAATATTGACACCCAAAATTGCATCCAATCTACCTTGTTCATGAGCTACGGGACTCCAGGTTTTTATCTAGATAGATGTCTGGAGATAACCTTCCAGGCTCTAAAATTCAAAATATCTAAAACCTAACTTATTATATTTTTTTCATCTTTCAGTTTAAATCTTATGAATGACCTCCATCTGTGTCTTTTGTGGTCTTATTTTTATTGAGACATTACCATTACTCTAAATCAATCAGCAACCCAACCCCAAGGTCATATAGTATTTTCCTCCCACTCTGTATAAAGTTCAGGAATTTATAGGTTTCAGCTAGAAGGATAAAATTTTGTGCATGGATGACATAGGTATTTTTTATCAGATTATCAGACTTGAATTCTATTTAAATATTATAAACTAATATTGTCAGTGTTAAAAAGCACTTCAATGTTTACCTAAAATATCCACCTCCATATTATTTACCCTGTCCTGTCTTGTTGTTTTATTTACAAGCCAAGGATGTCTACTATAAATAGCCTTCTAATTTGGTCACTTTGTTGGATTAACTAATGGACAACTTGTAACACTCTGGTGAATTGAATCAGTGTGGTTCTGGTTGTGGAAGGCCCACCTGAGAATTGTTGCCAACAGCATAAAAAGAGAACTGGAGGGGAAGATGGTGTGCTGTTGATTGATGGTGTGCTGGAGAAGCTTGTCACTCTGGCTTTCCTGACATGAAATCAACTGTTATCATCATCGAGGGAGCACAAGTCCTCGCTGTCACTGAGGATGGCTTTGGTTCTTTTCAGGGGAGCGCTGTTTCTTACTTTGAATGTCATTTCCTAGCTTCAGTGCCGATCTCTCAGCATGCTGCCACAGATTCTTCACCCTGCTGGTACAGACTTTCTATCTTCCACCACCAACATTTTCTTCCCAGTGAAGATCCTTGATATAGACTTGCATAAAACATTGTGAACTCTAGGCCTCCAGCTGGACCCATGGAGGACATTGTCATAGGATCCAGGCACTCAGCTGGATTATTTGGGTCTATAGTGCCTGGACAGATCTCTTGCACTCTTGTGCATTTGACTTTTTGGGTGAATATTGTAAAATAATCCTGTAAATTATGTGTCCTCTATGAAAACTATTCACTTGTAAACTCTGACAGCAACAGTCACTTACCCTAAAGCCTCTCTCCATTCTAAATCATCCTTCAAACTATGGTCACATTGGCCATCCTGAAATAAGTATTATTATATCACTACTCTCCTAAAAACATTAATGATAGCTGGTAACCTACCAAAACATTTTATGCACTATAGTCTCTTGACATTTTTAAACAACTTTAACATATTATTTCACTTTGTTTCTCACAACTAATCTTGCCACACAGTTGCACAATGTCATAAACAATTCCCTCACACCCAGCACCTCAGGAAGCCAGCATCCTATAAAATCCCCTTGAGCTTTACTCCAGCAGCGAGCTAATCCTATCAGATAAGAGACAAGGTAGATAATTTAAACTCTGCAGGAAATGATGCTATTTTCTCCATGAGCCATTTCAGTGTTCTGGCTTAGAAATTCATGGTGTTTCACCAGAAATTTGTCAAAATGGAACCCTGTTAAATTAATACCAATGATGCAGTTATGTAGTCATTTTACTATTTTTCATAATGAAAATTAGTGCTCACTAATTACGTTCCTCAGGAAGAAGGAAGGGGAAGTGAAGAAGAAGTAACAAGAATTGAAATGCAATATGTGTGTATACCAACTCCCTGCAATGAATCATGTAAGTTATGTATCTCACAAAATACTAATAAAATATTTTATATAAATACATAAAAATGAAATGGTCTTCATAAAAGCCAAAAACAATAATTATAATCATTGTAATGTCTATCAGACTAGTTAATGTGATGTCATAACTAAGGATAAATAGATTATTTATTAAAAGTCAATTAGGTGGAAAATTGCTCTAGCTATTTTTGTGATTAATAGCTAATGATAGAGATAAACTTCTGAAATTTATACCCAAAAATTTGTTTCTGTATGTTCTTGCAAGACTTAGACTTACCAATGAATCAATGGGCTATACGACATTAGAACCTTTTTAGTGCAAAACCATGAAACATTTACTCTAGAAGATTTTTCAGTTCTTTTTCTCTATTGATTCCATTTATTTCATGGATTCACTTATTACTCCAAAAGTAGAAAATAAGCTTTGATTCATTAATTCAGATGACTACTGAGACCTAAGATATACATAAGCGCTAAAAATTCAATGGTCTCCTAACCTTATGAAGTATTAATTTTCAAGTATCTGTGAAATTTATCTGAGGGGATTATGATTGTCAGTAGCAGCAAGTTTAGAGAAGATGAATAACGCATCATAAATATAAAATTATAAAACTGTGAAGTGGATCCAAGGTCAATTGATTTAAATTGGAAATGAGAGAATTAAGTTATTATAAACAAAATCATCAGTTTCTGGGAAAACAAAATATTATTGACCAAAATATTCAGCATTTATCTACAATTATGAATTTCTAAGTTTCCTCTATTATTTTTGAAGATAAACTGGCATTATCAAAAAGGGGTTAATGTCTCAGGCATTTGAAGTCACTTAACTTTTTTTTACTGAGAAGAAGGTGAAAAATATAAATGAGTCTTGTAATTTTTTAAAAAAATTTAAGGCTTAAAAATAATCCATGGATATGTGGAGTCACTGAAACATTTTTCCCTTTGGGTGAATTTTCTTCCAAACCCACAAATGTGAACTAACTCTTATAGATAACTGTATGTTAAACACTGTTCAAAAGGTTTTATATATCTTAAGTAATTTTAATTGATACTTTTATACTAATAGTATTGGATCCACTTTACAGATAAATGAACGGAGGCGCAGAGAGGCTTAATAACTTTCCTAGGTAGCACACAAATAGATACTTTAGTAGTGCTGTTCAAATGTCACTATTGTGCTGAACACAATATTTCACAAGTGAAGACATTGGCTTTTATTAATTTTCCAAATTCTGATGAGAGAAATTATTTTTAAAATCTTAGCAGTACAGACAGACTGGATTTTTTTCCAGAAGAAGATAAGCAGGTTTGTGAGCAGTTGAGAGAGACACCAAGTAAAGGCTGGGTATTAATCCAAGAGAAACAATGCAATAAAGAGCCCAGAAACTCTAAGTCTAAGAATTTAGGATTCTAGGTACATCACTAAATATTGATGATTAGTGCAGCAGTGTGAAGCAATTGTCATGAGCAAAGGGGTATGAAATGTTCTACATGTCTTATAAGCTGATGTTCTTGGGAGTACAAATTTTGTGGAATCTATTCCATGGCTACCTTTAAAATGATCACATCTTGCAGATGCTCTTTAGCTGATAAACAATAGTGTTTCAGAGCAGATGTGATGGAGTTTACTTTACAGCCCAAATGATGTTCTTTTCCAGTATATTCCAGTTGAAGTGTGTTCTGCTTACTAAAGCAGCAAGCAATTACCATGCCATGAAAGAGAACAGGGGAAAGAGAAGAAACAGCTAGCCTGAGGATAAAGATCATTCAGAACAGGACTAAAGAGTGAAAAAAACTGCACAGAACATAACTTAAGAGATAAAACAGTGACAAACACTTTTATAGGATTTATTATAGGACATTGAGTCCTGCTTAATATTATTAGGTGGTGAAGACTAAACATTGAACAACTGTAGAAATACAGGGTGAGAGAGAGAGAGAGAGAGAGAGAGAGAGAGAGAGAGAGAGAGAGAGAGAGAGAGAGAGAAAGTGGACTCTAAAGTGATGGATACACACATACAGACAAAGATCAGTATAAACTACATAAGACTTGAGAGTTTGAAGAATATGTGAAAAGTAGGAATAAACTCCATGTAAAAGAATTCCCTCCCAGATCCATCTAGTCTTAATGGAACATATTCAAAGTTCATTACCAAAACTATGTTGCAAATCATTTATTATTTTCGTATACAATAAAATTTCAGGTAATTATATAGTAAATTTAATACAGATGGTGTTTTCTATAGCACAGACTTGACTTTTTAGTAATAGCTCAATGTGTCTTCTTAGTTTTGCCATGAGAATTAGACACAAAGACCAAGACCAGGGCCAGCTAATCTGTAAAATTACAACAAATTTGATTCAATAAGAGCACTGAGGTCAGGGAGCAGCCAATTAACTTTACAGGCATCCTCAAAGAGAGGTAGATTGCAAGAAATTGCTTGTCTGTTTTAGATACTAGATTTCATAAAAGGCAGTTATAAGAAACATACATACATTCAACTCAAAGTTGCAGTGAATTGCTGAAGACTAAATGTGGACTAGTATAAAAGCACAGAAAAAACTTCAGGAGGATTTGCACTAGCTTGCAGGATCTCTGTGGTTCTTACAAGGAAGTTGGGGCAGCATAAGAAACTTGGCAAAGCCTCCACCATAGTGCAATCCTGGGAGATAAAGCAGCATGTGACCCAGAAATGACATGAAGCCTCACCTAGATTCTTCTTTCCTGTTTCCTCCACCGAGCATAATCGAGTAGAGGAAGGGAAGCAAAGCGGTTGGACTTAGACCACAGGTGAAGTCCAATGAATAAGGGAAAGGGAACAGAAAGTAACATTTCTTATCATTAATAAAGGAACATGAATACCTCCTGAAGAAGATCATTGGACATCTCTGAGAACAAAAAGTGATGAGTAAAATCACTGAGGATGCTTCATCCTTAACTAGAGCAAGCATGTGCTTAAGACAGTCTGAATCAGAAGAACAGAGAATACTATTCATTCACTCCCATCATTATTTTAGCAAGAATTGAGTAACATGGAAGAACAGTTCACAACTTACGGAGAGAGACAAAGTATGAGAGACAGAGGAAGAGAGATATTTTATCCAAGGGTCAGGCACAAAGAAAAGGTTTAAAGCTGAGGGTGGATAAAACACTGAAAATAACCCCCTGGTTTAAACCAGTATCCATTGCATAATGAGTAACACTAGAGAAATTAAACCCATGGTAAACTGAGGGTATCCAGAGCAATGATAAAAACTAATATCAAGTTGACTCAAATGGAAAGCCCAGAAAATATCAGGATTTTTCCTAGAATAAATAATATTTAACTCTATCTCTACTATAATTCTGTATTTCAACATAAAAATATGATATTCAAAAGAAGCAAGAAAAATAAACCTGATATCAAGTGGCAAAAATGAACGGCACAAGACTCAGACATTATATAAATCTTGTAACTCTCAGACAGAGGATTTAAGGTAAAGATAATGTTTAAAAGTATCTAATAGAAAAAAACGCAAAGAATTCATGAGCAAACAGGTCATTTCAGCAGAAACATGGTACTTTTAAGAAAAAATATAATGCAAATATTAAGTGTTCAAAACATAGTAGTAGAAATAAAAATATCTTTTGTAGAATCATTGTAAATTTGATCAAACTAAAGAAAGAATTTTAAACTTGAATATAGTTTTAAGGAATTTAGTAAAACTAAAAACGATAGAGAAGAAGAAATGACAGGAATAAAGAAACAAAATATTCAAGAGTTATAGAAACATATCAGATGGTCTCATACATGTACAATTGGAATTTCAGAGATTGAAGAAAGAATTCAGTGAAAAAATATTCAATAAGATAATGACCAATAATTATAATTTCCCAAAACAAATGAAACTCATAGATTACATATACGTGAAACTTAGGCAGTCAATAAGTAATGAATATAAAAATAAATAAAAAGACACTAATATATTGGCACAGCAAAAAACTAAACATAAAATTCTGAAGTCAAATAAAAACCACATTGCATGTACAAAGAGTTGAAAATTATGGCATATATCTCATTAAAAGTCATGGAAATCAGAAGAAAATGGAGTGAAATCTTTAAAGTGTTAAGAGAAAAAATACTGGATCATGAAATTCTGTACCAGTGAAAATATATTTCAAAAAGTATGGCTTTGCACACAAACATAAATGGAGATAAGTGATTATACTAATATTCTTGTATCAAAGGAAAATTTAAAAGTTCTTCAGGCAGACAGACTCTGAAAACACATAAAAACTTGAAATTCCACTAAAAAACAGATGAGTACTAGAAATCCATAAATCATAATCAGTATAAAATTTATTTTTTATTCATTTTATTTTGTATTTTCTTTCTTAATTGTTCAAGCAAAAATCACTGATAACACTAAATGTTTTCACAACTCAGATTTGCTTATGAGAATATAAAATGATAGATCTACTTTAGAAAAGTGTTCAGAACTATATAATGAAAGGGAGAGAGGACTTTACTGTGTACAAATCATGCACCAATCATGATGCAGCCAAATACTCTGTGTCACACAAACCATTCCAAAAATGTATAAAAAATGAAATATAAATTTTATCAAGGTTTTTGGAATACAGTTATTACTTAACAAATTTAATCTTTATTTTCTTTACACTGCAGACAAAGTTCTTACATGAACCATTCCAAAAATGTATAAAAATGCAACACAAACTTTTATCATGGTCTCTGGAATATGGTTGCTACTTAACAAATTCAATTTTTATTTTCTTTATATTACAGACAAAGTTCTGATCCTCAGAGTAGAATAACTATGAATCAGAAGTTTCTTTGACTATTTTCTCTGTTAATGAATAACAACATCATTGCAAAGGTAATTTTGTATGATTTTTAAACCTTCCATTGTATCAGAAACCATCCATTATATTGAAAATTATATTTTAAAATACTGTATTATTTTTATTTATTATTCTTCTTTCAACTTAATAAATATGATTCATTTAGTCTTAGTCATTGGCTGGTTTCTACATAGGCATATAAAATATAATTTAAATTTCACTAGAACTAACCTGTGTTTTTATCCTGAAAAAAATACTCTAGAAATACAGTCTCTCACACATACTATGATATATTTCAGTAGAAAAAAATGAAGTAATCTAATAACAAAACTATTCCTGTACATGTATGAAATTCAATATAATGTAAATACATAAATACTAATTCAAAAAAATTAGAGTTGCAATAAGGCTTATTTTATAGTTATTTGTAGAGGGCCAGAAAAAAAAAGATATTTGGAGAAAACTACCATTTGAAAAAGATTTCTAGCCAAATACTGTAAAATATCTTTTTCATGTTTCTGGAAGCCAGAAGTGTCTCCTTTACAAGTGTCACTGAGACACAATTAATAATAAAGATTTCTGGCTATGAAGAACAGAATGTATTTTCTCTACTTTGTTTTATATATTCATAGATTTCACATAAACGATGTACTTTTAAATTCAATGTCTTGAAAATCTTCACTGAGCATCCCACTGATTCCTCAAACTCAATCTATCTTCTCTCTCATTTTCTCTCCCTACCCTGACAAAACTGCTTCAGTCAAACGTGCTTATTCTTCATATTCCAGAATTCAAAGAACTCACAACCACTAACCGTGCAGTCCACTCGGGAAATTACCCTTCACTTCTGTCCCTCACAACTAGGTAATCATTGAATCTTGTGTTTTTCACTTTCTTTATATATATTTTAATCTCTCCAGTATGACATGACTAATCCATCATTCTTTACCTAGACTAGTCCAATAATCTCTCTATTTTCCTTGATTCTGATCAAGTTTTTTGACATAGTTTTATGGATACAGCTCAAGTGCCCTTCCCTTAGCCTGCTCTGGCACTGGACCTTCATGTCATGGCATCTACTTTGCCTCCATCCTCACTGCTCAGCACATTCTGGCTCTTTATGTTTCAAAGACATTATGCAATTTAAGGTTTTGCTAACTTTTAGCTTTTTCTTTTCTTTTTTATTAGTACACGTGTGTAGTATGTGTTTACAGTCATTGTGTGGAGTTGGTACCTGTACACAATACATCTTAATTACTTTTTCATGCCTTTTCCCTTTCCTCCTTCTCTCTTCCACCAGTCTCTTGATCCCCTTTCTGTTTTGGGGGGTTACGTATTCATAGTATGTAATATTTACATTCCTTGTGTGTAGTTGGTACATGTACATCTTAATATTTTTTATCTCCTGTACCTCCTTTCCGCTCTATCCTTCTTTTGATTTGCTTCCTTTTTCAGAGAGATCTATCCCTCTATTTTCCATTATCTATCATTTATTTTGCTCTTAAATCATATGTTGAGTTTCTCTTATAAAAGAAACCATGTAATATTCAGGCTTGTGTGTGACTTACTTTACTTAATGTTATGATCTCAAAATATATCCATTTGCCTATAAATGATGGAAATTTTTCTTTCTTTGGACTTAAAAAATGTAGATGCCTCCCCCTTCAATAAAAACCCAATCAAAAATGGACAAGCAAAAAGAATAGAAACGTCACAGAAGAAGTACTAATGGCCAATAAATACCTGAAGAAATGCTCAACATTGCTGGTCATTAGAGAGATACAAAATAAAACAACACTGAGATTCCATCTTACCCCAAAAGAATGGTCATCATCAAGAAATCAAGTAATAACAAATGCTGTACAGGCTGCAGGACAAAGGAACACTTCTACACTGTTGGTGGGAATGTTAACTTGTACAACCACTCTGGACAATCAATGTGGAAATTCCGCAATTATCTGAAACTAGCAATTCCATTTAATCCAGCTATTCCCTTTCTGGCATCTTAAAGAGTTTAAAATAACATTTTATAGTGATATATTGCATAATCATGTTTATACCATACAATTTGCAATAGCTAAACCTTGGAAGCAGACTGTATGTCCATTAACAGATGAGAAAGAAGCTGTGGCATTTAACACACAGTGCCTGCTTATCTTTACATCTCCCCAGTGATCATTCTTCTGAATAAATTCTTTAAATGTACGTGCATACTGCATTGTATTCGTCCACTTAATTGTTCCTTTCCACAACAACTCCTTAAACTCTTTCAGAGCAGGGGCAAAATTATATTCATTGTTAGATCTACAGCTCTTAAAATGTATATACTTGAGGGTAGGCATTATGTGGCTATTTTTTTGTTAATGGATTAAGGATGGATAACACGACCAAAGCACAATATATTTAATATTAAGTCATAATTTAAATCCATATTTCTCTTTTGGTTTTGACCATAATCTTGAAACTCAGTAAATGCAGTTCCCTTAGCCTGGACCTTCACAGGTCAAGTCCTTATGACAATTTTCCAAGGTTGTTTGACTATGAATCATTTCTCTGTTGAATTTATAGAGTAGACCCAGGTTCTCTGCTCACTGAAATGAGTGAATGGAATTTATTTGAATTTACAAAGAACAGTGCTCTTCATCTTTCTTTGTAAAAATACACTTCAGAGTTGAAGAAAGTGATTAAAAATGAAGCATTCCTAACTTCAAAGAAAAATATATTTACCTGCCATTTTACTCCTCATGCGGAAGAAGCATTCCCACATCTGAGGAACAAGTTTCAAAATCAGAATATAAAACACTCTACACTTACATATTTCCGCATCATTAGATTGGCTGCTTTGGTACTTAAATAGAAATGTATTTTCATCTTGTTGTGATATTTATTGCCATGGCATCTGTGATGCAGAATGGTTTTTCATGTGTGAGCACTTAGAGAAAACTAAAGTCAAACAGTAAATACTAAGCATCATATGGTGGAGATCAGAAGAGATCATTCTAGACAGAAGTGATATTTTTCTTCTCCTTCATTCTACTGTTAAAAGGAAATGTTGGTGGCAGTGGAAGTGAGGAATTTGGACCAAAGAATGGAAGTTAAAATAAGGTGCTATGTATCTCAATTAAATGTAGCTTCCGGAAATTTTATATATGCCCCAAAATAAAGCAAAGTAATGATAATTTCTAATAAAATTTATCTGCTTTTCTTTTTTCATATTTTAAGATACTTTAAAAAACAAAGCTGGCTGCAACTATATTTTAATTTTTCTTTCTTTAAAACTACTTCCTGATGAATGACTCCTGCATCATAGCTTTTAATTTTATGGTAATAATTTGGCTTGGTACATAATGCATACATTCATAGTCACTCAAGGAACATACACTGTATAGGACATTGATTATACTATGTGCTAGATAGACACTAGGGCATAGAGTCCAGCTCAGAAATACATGATTGTAGACATGCTGTCCAAAGGGAATCTACTACAGTAAAGGTGAGCTCACATAAAACTTCTATTGTATGGAAGAGTAAGTTTAACTTTCTTACCATGGCACACAAAACTGTTTACCGTTTCACTACAATTTGATATTTGGATCTCTCTTCTGTCCATCAACTACGTATACCTTATGTTGCACACTGTCCTGTTTCAAGATCCTGTTCATGTATCAACTTATTCTCAATTTTTTGCAAGCATGCCCCCTCTATTGTACTTATTAATTTTAAGTTTTTATGGCTCTTTCTTTGATTATAGTATTTGGGTGGAGATGGCCTCTTGTGGTTATTTCCACAGCTAAGTGTAGGGGCTATTTTTTACTCTTACTATATGTATTACATTTCAATTATTTTAATTGATTCTTTCCCTTACCTTCCAAATCCTGCTCTCCAAAACATATGTTGGCAGAAGTAACATGACTGACTGACTAAAACAATTTTTAAATCATTAAATGCTTTAGGAGCAGAGACAGGAAAAATTGATTTTTGATTTAGAATCACAAAAGATTTTGAAGAAGAAAGGGCTAATTTCACTTAAAATTATACCAAAACTTAAGTCCGAGCTTATTTACATCAAAATAATCAAAACACTTCAGACTCACTATGTTATTATTCAAAAGGTCAGGGAAATGACCCCACACTGTTCCTTTTCTTCAAAAATTCTGACTGACCTTCCTGAACTGTATCCTACTCAGGCTCTGGATCCTAAATACCCATAGAGCCTTCTGAAATAAAGCAGTTTCGAAATCCACAGCAGTGGTTTTAGGCTCCTAGCCTCTGCAAAATTAGACAGTTTCACAGAAAACCAAAATGCAGTAAACATGATCCTGCCTTATGGTGTTATTAAATAAACATTTCCTTAAATTTTCTTCTAGAAATAACTTTCTAGTTATTTGATTTTTATTGCATTTTAATTAGAAATGGATTCCCAGTCCCTGAAAATATAAAATAAAACAGCATTCTCTCTAACTGTCCCTTAAGTCTTTGAAACCTAGGACACAAAACTCTAATGTAGAGGTTTAAGTAAATACATAAACTTTGTTTGTTTTATTATATTCTTTTTAAAAATAATCAATGTGGCTTCTAGAGTAAAATAGTATATAAATACTGTTAAACCAAATCATGTAGGCAAATTTGCAACAAAATGCTTTCTCTGTAATCCCAAAATAAGACATTTAAAAATCTTGTTTACAGAAAATGTTTGGTTGGCTTTTTTTCAAAAGTGGATTTAATGCTCACTAGATATTTCCATATTGGCTCAGTTGCAGAAGCATAATTCTTTCTTCATTCATGGTTGATTCTTCCTAACATTCTTGCACTAAAAGTAGCAGACCCATGGAGATTCCTATGCAAATATTATGAGTGAAAGAACCCCCAAAATCTCAGTTCTCAAATATTGTTTGTTTCTCTAGCATTTAAAGAACAAATGTGGGTTCTGAGAACAGCAGGCAAAAGCAATCCTTTTAATCAAAAGTTGTTACTAGTTTATTTCTTGGCATACAGTTTGTTTTTTATGTTTATCAAGAGAGTTTATAGATTTAATAGTCACCTCAAATTTCCAGATACAGGTTACTGTGAACTTCTAAGAAGAATAAGGAGCAGAGAAGGAATGACTTGCCTTCAAGAGTGTGTCTGCAAGAACTCAAAATACGAGTAATAAAACAATCCAACATCATTTGTGTGATGTCTCTGAGGAAATGAAAATCGCTGCTTACAACAGGCATTCTTACTTTTTTGTGAGTGATAAACCTAAGAAATATAATGAATTCCTGTTTCTCCTCAGATACAGTGGCTCCTTGGGATCTGGATGCTTATTTTCTCCTGCAACTTGAGAAACACTGCTCTGTAATCCATGGAAAAAAATTTTTTTCTTTGATGGAAATGATGAGCCCAAGAAGGACAACTTTACCTTTACCTTTGGCATGGTTGTGCCTACCCACCCTTGGCACTGACATTGTCCACCATGGAGGCAGATAAAAAATAATGTGTATTGTCCTAAGAACTGTGAACAGTGGAAGGAAAGCACCTAAAATTAGATTTCCCCATTCATATAAGAGCTAGCTAGCAGAAAGACCTAGTCAATGATTAAAAACCCTTCTAAAATGCTAAATTTTCTTTCAGTGAATTTATGCAAAGCAGCTACTAGGTGATATTTACATGGAGTTATTATAGAATAATAACATGGCTCATTAGAAAACCTGAATTGCTATTGCAATACTAAGCATCACAGTACAGCACAATACCAGAGTACCTCACCCCCCACTTCAAATTTTTAGACAATTATTTAACTTTAGGCAATTTTATAAGTCTGAGTCATTGTGTCAAATTTTACCCTACATGCATCTCTATATCACTGTCATACTCACATGAGATAATGAATGTTAATGTTCATTTAAAAATCCAATCACATTGAATGCTATGAAACGTACAGCTTGTATTATAATTAGCCCTAGATACCTTTTTTGAAAAATGACAGTAACAAAAATAAAGGAACTCTAACTAGGGCGAAAACAGTTCCAAATGACAGACGGCAGAAAGATTGGAGTTGTTCCTTTGTGAGAATGACAACATTCACTTATAAAGTTTCATGAGAAAATGCCATCACAGTAATGAGCTCTTTAAACTAGGTACAGTGAATCAATAAATCCCCAAAGTAAATGATACACATATTGATTTGGAGTGAGGCAGGGAGACTTAACTCCAGGAAAAACTTGGTAAATTTTAATGAAGTTGAAATGGAAATAAAAGGAGAAGGAAGAAAAAAATTCACTCACCTCACTTGTGTGTGTGTGTGTGTGTGTGTTGATAGATTACATTTCAGGTAATCTTACTAATTGTTAGTGGCGATTGAGCCCTTTTAGCCAATGGAATTCAATCTGAGACAGGGCTGAGGAAAAACAGCACATATACTGCTGAGTGTACTCCAATTTGACAAGACAAAATGAATGACACAAATGATGCCAAGGTAGATTCTACCATCACAGCTACTCACACACTGCATCACTGATGAGTGTAGGGAATGTATGCAGACTAGAGAAAGACTAATCAAGTCATCTAAAAAACTATAAAATTGTTGACTTGTGTTGAGGGCTATTTGTTAATTTTACAGGACTTGTATTTAAATCACATTGAAAACAAATAACATTAGGGCATGAAGAAAATAAATATTCAGGACTGTTCTTTGTTTTCATTCTCATATCATAGTCTTCCACTTATTTAATAAGTATCAATCAATCACCATATGCCTGGAGAATCAGAAATGAATAGAAGAGACACAAAACTCCATGCCTTAGTGGGTCTCACATTCTAAAGAAGGGAGAAAAATAATGAACAATATAAATAAGAGAAATATGTGTAATATGATGAAATGTGTTGTGGCACAAAATAAAGCAAGAAAATTGGATAGGAAATACTGACGGTATGAAAGGGGAATTTTTTATGTGTACATATTTATGGTACATAATGAGTATGTGCATGGAAGG
Organism: Dasyprocta punctata; assembly: GCA_004363535.1. Taxonomy (NCBI): domain Eukaryota; kingdom Metazoa; phylum Chordata; class Mammalia; order Rodentia; family Dasyproctidae; genus Dasyprocta; species Dasyprocta punctata. Next base: position 24,793 of record RJWM01015306.1, read on the forward strand.
CAGTTGGTGCAAGCACATGACTTATTCTAACTCTTTTTACAGTCCCTTCTCCACGTCACCACCCTGTCCGTATTAGCACAGAATTTCATTTGCAGTGATTGAAGTTTCCCTTGATTGGATGTCATTGGAGTAAAGACACAAAATGTTACAGAAAAGAATTGTACATCTTCTTTGGAATAGAGATATCTAGGTTTAAAGACACAAAATGTATGGTTCTAAGGCCTGGTGATTGCTGTGAAAAATAAAGTGGTTCTTGTCTGTACATGGAGTGAAAGGGAGAGGACTGAGACACAATTCTGAGGAGACAGAAGTACAGATGGCGGGCCTTGGAAGCTGTTAGGAAGATTCGTAGTTATATTTTAAGTGAGATGGGAAGTTGGAAGAAGCTTGTAAGCAGAAGAGAAACATGATCTAATTTTCATTTTCATAGGATCACTCTGGGTTTTACTGTAAGAATAAAATGTTGGCAGTTAAGGGCAAAAGATGGGAGAAATGACTGTATTGTATTGCTGCTGTAACAAATTACCACACACTTAGTGACTTACAATGACACAATTCTGTTACCTACATTTGTGTAGGTTAGAATCTGCACAAGTGTCACTGGAGTTCAATCCAAGTGTCAGCAGGGCCATATTCTTCTCTGGAGGCTCTAGGAGAGAAACTGATTCTTTGCTTTTTCAAATTTGTAGTGACTATCCACATTTCTTGGCTCACGAAGCCTTCTTCCACCTTCGCAGCCTACATTGTCGCAACTATCTTGCCTAGGCTCCCATAGGGCTGTCTCCCTAAGGTTCCCTCTGATTTTAATTATGTTCCTTCTTATCACATTCAGTAAGGATTCTCCATTTTTAAGTACCCATGTAGTCAGATTGTGCCTACTGAATAATCTGGCATACTTTCCCTATCTTGAGGCCCTTAAATTAATCACATCCATAAAGTTTCTTTTGCCATATACAATAACATTCACAGGTAATGGAAATTAGGACAAGGTCATTTCTGGGTAATTATTTTGTCTACCAAAATAATTTACCAAAATCTGCCTTTTAATCCTATTATTCTTATTTTTGCACTGACCTTGTTCCCTTTACAAAAGTACTAATTCTCTGTTTTAGAATTGGAGAATCTGTCTCACCTCAGTAGCCATGTCTGGTTTCCAGTGCCTAGTCCTTCATAGTTTGGCCTGTCTCATTACTTCCTTATCTTACAGTTTCCCTTTTAATCACTAGAAAGACAAAAAAAGAATAAATAACAGAATAGCAAGATGATATCTTGAATATAAAAGCTTGGGAGTCTGATTTTTCTCCATGCATATAAAGTTTTATATTCACAGTTGGCATGAGTACAAAAGGAAGAGATTCCTGAAGATGTATTAAAGTATGCTAGACCACCATCTGTGTGAAGACAGAAGGACAGACCATGTGACATATGGATGTATCTTTCCAGCTCTATGACTCCATGACAAAAGTCCTTTAAATAGAATGATGATGGGCTCAATAAACCGAGTGAAATATTTGTCATTATTATACTCTAAGCATTTTTTATTTGGAAAGAATTTTCATTGTTTCTCAAACATATGGTTAGTCTAATCAGTTTTTTTTCCCAAGACGAAAGCTTAAGTTAATATAATGAGTCTCATTTAAATTCCAGGTAAGGACTAACCACGGCTCCTGGAATCTGATGCATGCGACTGATCTCTGGAATAAAAGTCTTCATTAAGTTATCAAAGATAATAGTCACTTCCATTGAAGAATAAGCACAATTTGCAAAGAAGACATTAATATCTGCATCTGTGATATTTTGAGAGAGACTAAGTCAGCAGTGACAGCTAATGAAAGTGACTGAAGAATGTGAAGATTAAAAGATCAGTATGAATCAAGAATCAATTTATAAATTTCATGAGTCGCAAGTGTTCCTGCTGTTTCCCCCAGGCCTCCCCAGTCTGTAGGTACAAATGGTACAGCATTCAGAGCCGGCATGATGTTCCAATGACACTTGCTCTCCATCTGCATGTACAGGATACCAACCACCTCCTTATAAAGTTCTTATGCATGCACAGGAACTAGGCTTGCACGGAGCTTTTCCTCTTCTTTTGTCCTGGTCCTGGAATTGTAGAATCACGTACAATTTTCTGTGGATAGGAGACGCTGTCACTCCTGCCGATTTCTACCACCGCTGTGAGGGAGGATCCGCTGGTGCCTCTACTAGGTCTTCCATGTTCCCTCACACCTGCCCCAGATCATCACCACTTTGGGAGCATAGGAATTGACAGTAGTATGGGATCGCACCAGTGCAGCAGCTTTGGTTCAGGGGGGACTAGAAGAGCAGTGCTGCTTACTTGGCTGTTAGCCCATTCCTCTCCCTGTGGCATCTCTTTTCCTATATCCACAGCTCCTGCGGTGGACATGGAATGGAATGGAATGGGGGCTGATAGGAGGAAGCTGAAATCACATTTCAGAAGCTTCCTACTAAGGCAGAAATGATGTCAATTGTATAAAGTTCTTCCTTTTATTGAAATATATATATTATTTTTATTTACTATTATTTTACTTTGGATGCTAGGTTTATTTAGGGTCACATTTGCACAGGTTTATAGAATATTTACTCTAAAAGATGACAAGACAGCTACCTTCAGTGAGACCTGAAACAAATGCATTTACTTATCAAGCAAGAGGTTAGCCTTAAACACGGAAGCTTTGGACTGTGGCACTGGAACGACGCTACACTGGGCAGCCTTGAAGACTACGATCAAGAATTCGCCCGACTTTTCGGCAATGCGAGCCTGGTTGAGATCTTCTGCGATTCGCTTGACACTCGTGCTTTATGGCTTGGAACGTCTTTTTGATGGCGTCCTTGGAGCTGGCGTAGATCATCACACTGTTCAGAGGGGCCGGTTCTGGGGCCCACACAAAGAGCATCAGTTCTTCTTTCCTGGACTCCTTGGTTTGGTAGCTCTCATTGTACAAGGCATAGCGACAGTCCTCAGGAAGCATCCCCACAAAAGGTTTCAGGGCATTGGTGATGGTGACGCCCACACCTCTGACCAAGATCTCTTTGCCTTCTTCAACGATGATGCACTTCTTCTCTGCACTGAGGCAAAAAAAAAAAAAAAAAAAAAAAAAATGACAGCCTTCTTTCTTTTCTTGGTTTCCTCTGGTGTGGAGCATTTGATCTTTCATGTCATAAAAAACGCAACACACTTCCTCAGGAGCTAGCACTCCTGACGCCATCTTCACCACGGCTGCGGCAGGGACACAGTCAGGGAGGCTGCGGGTGCCGGTGTGCGGAGCGACCTCCTCCAGGAAGCAGGACCTAAGGCCAGGAGGGCAGAGCCCGCGCCCCACGCGTTGCCCGGAGTCTACCGAGGGGCGGCGGTGCCTCCATGTATTATGCTATTCTAGAATGTTTTGTTCACTTTTAAATTTTTTTAAATTTTTAATTTTTGTATTTTATAAACAAGAAAAAAATAAAACGATGATACAGGACTTCAGAACAAAATAATAGGAGATAAGTAAGATCTGTGTATTATTTTTTTTAAAAAGGTTAAATGAAAATCTTTTTTACCAGTATTAAGAAATTTTGAAGCGTAAATGATTCTTTACAATTACTTAATCTTATATCTTTTGCCAAGATTATTAAGGCAAATGGCTTTGTCAATTACTTTTGTTCCTGCATATATATAAATATATATATGGAATTACTTTTTTTCAACTTTCTTACTTATTTCTTTCATTAGAAAGTCATTTTTGAGGCTTACATTCCCTTACTAATTCAATTCAATCAAATAATAATTTGGGGGTGTAATAAGTAATGTGAGGGAGCTTTTTCAGACTTAGGAGACAAGTGATGGTTTAAATAATTACTGCCTACAATCTGGTAAGTGGAGGTACCTAGGCATCATAACTAAAGGGCAAGCTTATCGTTTTGTTTTGTTTTAGGAGGGAAAAGAACAAGAACTATTTATTATAGAAAACTTTGCTCGCTGATTACTTAGTAGATTAATGGATGACTAGAAAATATTAGAATAACAAGCAACCACAGAATATCGAGTAAATAAAATAAATGTAGCTACTTTTATTATGGATACTAAAAATCAAATCCAAGGTAAAAGGGGTTTTGATTAAGAAACAGTTAACTTCATGGACTATATTTCAGAGGTGGTTACTAAATGCAACTAAAAGTATTACAGACAAATTATAATACATTTCCTTAACACTAGGTACAAAAAAAAAATATTTCCTTCTCTCTGGTGGAATCCAAACACATATCTTTTTAAGAAAACACTCTCCAGAAAAGTATGTAAATAAACTATCAATTAAATTTAAGAAAACAATTCCCTGTAATATCAAGTTGTGTAGGAATATATATGATGTCAAGAAGGATGTTGCTAATCTTTTTGTATTTCTCAGTTACTGTTTCAAATAACAGAGTGCTACAGTTATGTTGTGCACTAATGTCAGAAAACTGGTTTTCCCAATTGGCATCTACAATGTGTCTTCATATTCACAAAGCCTTCCTTCTATTATTCATCCAGCAAATGTTTGCTAAATTCTAAAGAGGTGGCAAGCCCTTTAGAATTGCTGGCTTAGTGGTGACCAAACACAAATGCAATCACACAAATTAATGCCTAGTTACAAGGAAAAGTATTATAATGAAAGGGATTCATGAGAAACCAGAGGAAACACTGCTCTTGTCTGTGATTGGAGGAAATATCTTTGAGGAAGAAGTACTTGACAGAGAGAGAAACTAAAAGGGATTTAATCAGCAGAAAAAAAAAAAAAAAGCAAAAAGGAAAGAAGCTTATTTACAGACCCTAAAGTGGTTAGGAATTGTCTTGGGCCTCATATAAAATATATAAAAGAGTTAATATTTTTAAATAACAAAAATTCCTTTTTAATATATTTTCTATTATAACATAAAAAAATAAGCTCAAGTTAATAATTAAATGAGAAAACTTGTATGTCTGTTTAATAGAAGTAAATGCCCATCTTCACGGGCACAGGGTCATGCAGGTAAGTCACAATACTATGGCCAGTAATTGCTGTGTTTTCCTTGTCAAGTGGCACAACCACGTGCAAAGTCTGACACACGTGGTTTATGTTCCACTGACGTCAGTGTTGCCAGCAGGGTTCCCCCTACACACACTCCCTTGTTGCAAGTGAGTCATGAAAAAAAGTCTCAAAATAATGTTAAAAGTTTATCCTGCGAGACCACATTTCTCTCAATCTAGCATTTCTAGGGTACCGTGCCCTGCAGCCATGGGTTAGACATGCCTGTCCTGAACTAACAGAAAATTGCAATCCGTGGGTGGTAGGTGGATGTAGAGGGTTTGGGAAGGTTAAAATCTGCTAACTTTGGTAAAGAATTGTTAGTGGGGGAGCAGAAAGAGTACAGTGACTTCTAAGAGTGGGGGGAATGGAATGAAAGGAGGTGTGTGCCATTGGCTGGGCTACGCTGTGATGTAGGGGAGTCACCTGAATGATTCCTGTTTTCAAGACTATCTTAGCCTGCTTATAGATGGCTACATAAACAGATATACAGACCCTGTATCTCACTACACTTGTGTCTCCCTTGGGTACCAAGCATAGTTCTAATATTTAATGAGAGTTTTAAAATGAACTATTTGTCAATAAATTATTTTTGTCCTCCATCAGCTTTATATATTTTTTGTGTTTATTGATTACACCCTGTGCCAACATCTTCCATTTTTTACCTATTATCTTGAATTCAATATATAAGATGAATGCTTGCTAACAATCAAGCAAACTGAAATAAGTTAAAAGTAAACACCTTGAAGAGAAATAAAACATAATAGCAAGTAAAAATATATTTTTAAAAAGAGTTATAATAGTGTTTCTCAACCTGTGCACCATGGACTTTGAGCAGGATCACTGCTCTGGAGGGCTGGCCTGTGTAGGGTATAGCAGTATCCATGGCCTCTGTATATGGGATGTCAATAGCAAGCAGCCTTCTCTTTAGAGGTGATGCCTAAAAATGTCTTTAGACATTTCCTAGAGTTCCCTAGGGAGTAAAATTGTCCTGTGGGATAATAGGGATTGATCTTATTAAAAGGTCATAAGTGCTATCAAGTGACATGCAAAAGGACTGGATTCTAGGAAGTGTGTGTTCCTGTAGGTGGGGAACTTCTTCAGAAATTTTCACAGAATAAATGTTATCTGAACCAGCCAATTGAACAAGAATGGAGCAGGGCTAGGTAGACCAGCTCTCCCAGGACAGGCATGTGTGCCTCGTGCACATAGCATGTTGAAGAAGGACAGCTCACCCTACACAGTCCATGTTCCTCTATTCACCCATGCTTGTCCTGCTGAAACTCACACATTTAGTGTAGTAGTTTCTCTAATGCTTAGCAATTAATGAGGCAGAACTGCTTTTTATTTCTCTGCTGCAATGAGATCAATAGAAAAGGTCAGGACAAGTGATGGTCCCTGTCCTTAATTGTTGAAGGAGAAAAAAAATCAAGAGTGAGACCATAACAGCTCTGAAATACTCTGGTATTCTATTTCCAGAACTTCAGTGATTTGATCAGTTTTAGTTCTATCTAGGGAAATCTCACTCCACTGTTGAAGTTTGACTGATTTTCATCCAAATTTCTTCCTTTTCTTCCCACCATCAATTTCCACTTTCATGTAATCTTTGGTTTGAACATTTCAGATGACTAAAAGGAAATACTATAAAATGACTTTGTAAAACAATTTTTGAGTAATTTTGTGATCTGAAGTAGTGTGGGATGCAAGTTTTTTGTAGTTACAACAGATTGTATTAGATACTTTCTATTTCATAAAATTAATAGCATGTCATTCAAGCTCCTTTGCTAACAGGATATAAGATTAAACAACTTATTTTCAATTTCCTATCCTTGAGACAGGTCATGTGTGGCATTAATAACTTCCCCAATCATAACAGTAATAGTTTTTATATCCAACTAAAAGTCTGAAAACATTAGCAATTTTGTAATGAGGAAGCCTACCAAAAGAAGAACAGTTATAAATGTGACAGAACTAAAGTGACATTAGCCAGAAATCATGTTCTAGGATTATCAAAGGAGTGAGTAATGTTTCTCCCCTAAATCTGTTACTTGCAAATAATGTAATAACAAACAAGATACTTTCAATTATTCTTATTCTAGTTGACAATAAGCTAGAATTTATTTTGGAATATAATTATTAGTGCAGTCTTATTTTTTTATGATGCTCTATTTCCTATATACTTTCCCATATACTTTCTATCTTCCCAGATAGTAATAGTACCACAATTAGGCATAGTAGAGACGCTAATAATTCTTTTCTCTCCAGCAGACAAAAGTGAACATACATCGATTATTGTTTAGCTGATCACTTTGATTACAAATAACATTTTAATTTTAATACATTTTTTTCTGTTTCTCCTTTACATCACTTCTTAGCCTTTTGGCCAAGATCAAGTGTAGTATCTGTTTCTCCTTCACTTTTAAAATTTTATATTTCAGAATTGCTACATAAATTCCCCTTGATGTGTTTTTTAAACCTAGATGGATAGAGAAATAGAGATGTGCTTTCATGCAACACTCACCCAAACTGTGTGAAGCATATAGAGTAGGGATCATTATGTTAATCTCCAAAAGAGGAAATAAGTGTTCTAATACCCACTTCAAACAGGCTCTTTGAAGTGGAGCTGGATTAGAACACTGTACCATTGGTAAACCAAGTGTTTCCCAATAGATAAATCCATGTACTATTGCAAAAAAAAAAAATATCATTGTGGGTACTTATTGGAGCAGGAAAGGATATTGACAAACTGATTCTAAATATTAGCACACAAAGACAGTTCATTAGCCCATCTTACTACCTCAGAAATATGAAAGTGGCTGCAGGTAAGAGATCTGCAAAGGGAGCAACTTTAATTTATTAACTTTTTTTTGGACCTCCGCTGTTTGTCAATTATTGTGATTTATAGCAAAATACTTAAAATTTTCTTTATACTTCAAAAGGAAAAGCTGGAGTGATCAGATCATACCCAAAGCCTAAGATTGGCAGTGAAGATTACCAAAAATAAAAATTGAAAAAAGCCTGGGAGTTGGCAGTTAGAAGGAGCTAGAAAAAGCAGATGGAGTAATTGGTTTGCACACAAGGCAAAGAAATCAAGGTCCAGGAAAGTTTTTACAGAGGCAGCCATCCTTCCTCTTCCCCTTTCTTGAAATACAATGTATCTTGTTTCTGCAAGCAAAACTGGGCCCTATACACACTGGCAACAGCTAGGAGAGATTACAGGAAATAGGATTCTTGGAAAATATTGCAAACAGGTGGGGAACTGGCCAGTGGTACAGTGTTGAATGCAGAATAGCAGTTGGTAGTACAGCGATGATATGCTATTTATAAAACTTGGAGTGCAGTAAGAACTCCCTATCAGGACTGGTTGATGGCACAGACTTAAGAAAGAAACTTGTTTCTCCAGGGTACCAAACACAGACTTGCATAGTTCTGCCTGCTTTCTGCTTTTGCATCCACATTTCTACCACTTTTTTCCATTTTCCAAGCCCAGTTTTCCCTCCAGAGACTTAGTGGTGACTATTCCTCCAGCCTAGTCCCCCAGCTGTTATGTTGCTCCTTGTGATTCTTCAGGAATCAATTCACATGTCACTTCCTTAAAAAGACCCTCTCCTCCATAGTCCCACTTAAATTCATTTGCTTTGACTCAGATGTTCCTGTTTCAATTGTCCATGTGTACTTCAGCACTTGCTATGGTTTGCCTCCTTTCCACAAGGGCAGGGATTGTATGTGTCTGTTTCTCATCTCTATCCTCAGTACTTAGAAGTAACTGTCAATTTTCCCTAAATAATTTTCAAGAAATGTCTATTAAATGAATTCTCAATACTTTGAGTTTTCCTATAAGTAGAAAAACTAGGGCTTTAAGGGGAGGTACATCTTATATTAGTTTATATTTCTTGTCTTCCTTCTAACAATAACTAATAAAATAATACACAGTATGACATTTCTTGGTAATAACACGACATGTAAAAACTACATTTTAATGTAAGTGTGATCAAGAAGAGGACTATTTTTCTCAAGCCCTCAGAACGTTCTCCAGCTGCAAAGCAATGCTAGCCTCCTTGCATCAAAAGTGTGCTACTCCCGATAAGATGCTGTGCAAGCTATGTTGTATCCTTATTCTCTTTAATTCCTCAAATTATCCCAGAATTAGGCCTTATTATTATCATTTTCCAGGTGACAAAAACAAGCCTTAAAACCTGATGCTAATTTGAAGCAGTGATATGATTTGAACTTACATTTAAAGTCTTTTCACTATAATGTGTTATTGCCCTAAAACATTTCTCAAAAGTTCATTGAAAAGAAAGCTCCAAAATATTAGAGTGTGAGACAAGATGACTATTCACATTGCTTCGAACTAGATATTCAAATATTTGACCTTGTCTGGGAAATGCCCCAAACTAAGTACTAATGTAAAAATATTTTGTTGTCATATGTCAGAAATTCTGGCTGAGCCTAATCTGAATTTCAGGTATCTCTTGGCATGTCCCTTGAGCTAGAGAAGCTGTCAAATCATCTTTCCACAGTGTCTGTTTGCTTATGGAGAATTGTTCCTCTCTCGTTATTTCTAGTGAGAAAAATTGCCTTGAGGAGTGAAATACGGGAAATTCTTTTAGGTTTGCTTGAGTGGAGAGCAAAGAGCGTTGATAGGGAACAACAGCCTCATTTGATCATTCTATGTCGTTCTCATAGATTAAATATACCCCCTTTGGGGCAAATTAATGCAGACTGAGATTGAAGGGATTTTGCAAATGTATGAAGCATTTCATGGGACATACGAATACCAGCAGTACAGCTAGGTCCTGGGTGAAAAACTTCGGCATAAAATAGAGGAAAACAATATTCTTCCACTTCTATACAGGAGAGAGTATGGTCCCTACAACATGGCAACAATGGTAGATATGTAGAGAGCACTCATATAAAATGCCAAACATCCTTACCCTGTATTGGCAGGTGTGGGAATGTTCCATGGAGGCATCACAAACAGTATTGAGGTACCACACACCGTAGTCCCCTGAGCCCTCAATATAAACCAACAAGAATATCATTTTGGAAGCAATGAATATCATGTCCAAAAGATCATGAGACATCTCTGTGGGCTTAAAGCCATCTTGTGACACAAGCAGGGATGATGAACCAATTAAATAAGAGTAGTATATTCTGATAGGCCTATAAGCATTTTTGTTCACTTTATACTCCTACACCAAATCCTTGTACTATGAATCAATTTGGTTTTGCAGGCCAATTGTTGATACTTTAATGCCATTGACCTCTTCATATGTAATGCCTCTGAGTTCACATTAGCTGAAGTGCTTGTAATTTACCTTTGTAAATCAATAATTTGCAATAATACTGTCCATTCCTGAGTTTTCACCTTTTTAATTAGAAGCTTTCAGTATAAAAGAATATATAAAGGATTAGTTTTCTTTTTTTAAAGTTGAATGCATTAGATAAGATGTTTTAAGAATTACATTGTCAATTGCTTTCTTGAAAGAAAATAAAAGGTCTTAAGTAAAGAAATTCCAAAGAATCATTAACCAGTTTCCATACACTTAAATTTATCTTTAAGAGATGAATGTTTAGCTAATGACCTACAAAATCTGGAAAGTATTAACCTTTAAAACTTTCTCCATAGTATTCTATGAATACTTTGCATTTACTTAATTATAAGAACTCTCTTTTTGCATAGTGTTCAAAAGCAAGGATGTTAAATCATGAAAATCAAAGTTTTACATAATGGCCAACATGGAAATGATACATTAGCATGGTAAGTTGTTTATCTTTCCATGTTTTTTGCAATGTGATTTTGCTGCTTTTCCCATCAATAAGGGGTGCCTATTTCTTCAAGTTCTCATATCTGGAAGGGCCTTCAGACTTCTCTTGACCAGACAGTCATATGTGACTGTGGCAGTAGTAACACTGCAAATTCCACATAGGCCTTAGAGACCTCTCTCCCCACCTCTTGGAAACTTGAATTCCTGTGCTGTGATAGCAGAAGGCCACCTGAAGGTGGTGGTGCAGTCAGCATTGTTAGCCATGTATGAATAAAGCTGTTTCCAAATGAATCATCATATGACTCTAGTCATGAGTCAAATGAGTGACTCCTGAGGAGACCAGCAAACAACTACTCAGATTACCTGTTCAGAGAATCATGAGATAGTGTGTGTCAAACTATTACTGTTCTAAGACAAGAGGTTTTTGAAATTTTTTTTGTAGCAACTGCAATAATTCAATGTATTCTTTCCTTACCTTGAAAAACAAGATATCCTGAGAAATGAGACTTCTTCTTTTTTTCTTTTTTTTGCAGAGAACCTGCTTTTCTAAATTTGTTGTTTATCCTAGCTCAATACACTAGTTTCAAATTCTGTGTCACATGCCAATATGCAAAGTGCTTTTATTGTCATAGGGAATCTGTGAATTGGTAAACACAGAAATTAAGTGTCACATCAATACTAAATGAATTTTTTATTAACAAATCTTATTTTCACTTGTTTTGAGACAACAAAAACTCTTTGAAGATTTAAAATATGGGCAAAACCCAGCGATCCTAAAGTAGAATAAAGTGTGTACTATAAATTCATCTTCTAAAATTTCTAATACTATGCTGAAGAAAAAGATGGTATGCATTTGGATGGTAAACTTGCAGTCATAATTTATGTAAGCAACTGGCAATGACTGGTTAGATCTACATGAAATTTTAAAGATTATCAGTAAATGATCAACGCAACCACTTCATTTCAGAGATGAGGAAACAAAGGGTAAATTAGTTAAGCGTCAAGTTAAATGTTTGTCACTGTGACAAAATGCTTGAGAAAAACAATCTAAAGGAGGAAAGATTTATTATGGATCATGACTTCAGAAGGTTCGGTCCATGCTAAGTTGGCTCTGTTGCTTCTGGCCCATGGTAAGGCAGAGCATCATGGGAGAAAGGAATAGAAGGGAAGAGCAGCTCACCTAATAGCTGCCAGGAAGCATAGAGAGAGAGAGAAAGAGAGCAGGAGAGCCAGAGAGAAAGGTACCAGTCACGATATAGCCCCCAAGATCACAACCCTATGATCCACTCCCTTTGCCTGGGCCCTACCTCTTAAGTTTCTATGACTTCCCAGGAATGCTATCAATTTAGTGTCTCAATGGACTCACCCCCTGATGAAGTTAGATCCCGTCATCTTCCAATAATCCCACCTCTCAACATGCAAGACTGTTTTTTCTATACTAGGGATTAAATCCAAGGTTATTACATTGAGTTATACCCTCAACACTTCTTATTATTTTTTTTTTGATAGAATCTAACCTGCTGTGAGAATTTTGAGGGGCATTTTAAATCTAAACCATAGCAAGTGTCTTAACCAAGATTAGGTAATAAACTAGTGATAACTTCTAAGCTGAGGACAGATGGACTCAGGTTAAATAACCTGCCTGTGGTTTCACAGCTCTTAAATGTTTATTGCAGCTGTTGTCTTTTTTCAGCTTCAGCCTAATGACTCCTTGCATTGAAAAATGATACATTTTTTAATGGAGTCATTTAGAAATACTAATCAAGAGAGCCAAGAAATTAGTTTTGTTGACGTAGAACCCAAGTGTACTGGTGAATTCAAAGGTGGCTAATGAGAAGGTTATAGCCCTTTCTCACCTTTCAGAGGTTTCTTCCTGGTTCTGCTACAGAAGACTCTGGGGGCCTGAGCTACCCTATTTATGATCAAAATCTGAAACAGTGAGGAGCCTGAGAGATGAGAAATTCAGAAACAACTAGGTAGGTAGGTAGTTATGGAAAGTCCAAAGGCAATCATACTAGCCATTACAAAAATTCTATTTTGTGCCAAGTGCTTTGCCAAGTGCTTGTCATCACTGAAGAAACTGATTGTAGAGAAGAGTTACTGATGTCAGAGGTGATTGTGCAGAGTTTTCATATACATAGAACTCAAAAGAGATAATAGAGCTAGGGAGTGGGGAGGGGAAGGGAAGGCAGAGGGAGAAGGAGAGGGAGAGAGGCAGAGAGAGAGAGAGAGAGAGAGAGAGAGAGAGAGAGAGAGAAATACAAAGAGAGAAACAGAGAGAAAGAAATATATATCCATTGCTAAAGGTATTTCAACTTGCAATCACATTTATTTTATTGAAATATAAGCTAGTTTGAGGTTATTTATGAGGATAAACTAATATCTGGCCTTAACTAGTTGAGTAGTGGTAAGTTATCCTGATTACCAGTTGCTGGCTTTGAAGACAATAAATAATTTATTCTATGTTTGCCTTGCAAAGCTCAAAATACATATTGGCAGAAACATTCACACAGAAAGGTTGAAATTGAAATGGAGTGACATTTCAGTCCAACACATTCTGTTTATTTAAGCTGTTATTGATGTTTGTCATGGAGACTTTCAATCTAATCTACCCTCCATGAAGGAAACCATAGCTACTTTATATCCATATTGATGACTTACTCTGAGAATTCCTTTTGATTAAAAATGATCAGTTTTAGCTTCAAAGAAGTAAGCTGCATACTTCTTCTTATTTTTGTTTTTCTTTGTGACTGTATTTTTCCTGTGTGACAGTACATTTTTATAGTATATACTCAGGGCCTGGAAGACAGGAGTTGGGAGAAGAATGAGCTGGCAAGGAGCCTAAAACTGTAGGCTGATTGTGAAGATCCCCTAATGGGGTATGCCTCTGATTCAAAAGCAGTAATAGAAGGTAGGAAGCCAGAGTAACAATCCAGTAATAAAGGTGCACTGTGGTGATACCTGTTAACAGTGCCCAGGATAGGAACTACGACTCTAAGGGAGAGGTAAGCCAGTTGTTAATAAGTATTGGTGTGCGACGAGGAGATGAAAAACTTTGGAACAGGGACAGTAGCTGATAAAATCTCTTTGACAAACACTTATATGTCTGCCCAAAGGCCCAGGAAGGATCTCAAGGAGGGCCTCCCCACTTTAATTACCAATCATTCTTTCTGCATGTACCTCTAATTCCAGGTTTTATTTTATTTTATTTTTGAAATGGACAAATATCAAAACATTTATTCTCCCTAAACTTATCTATTTCCAGGTTTTAAATGTGATGATTTTGATGCACATTCATTATATTGTCAGTTGGAAAACTGAGTTGAATATATAGTCATTGGATTTATAAGAGCATATATTTCATAAAAGTATACATTTAAAAAAAGTTTTCAGCCACCATAAATTGAAAGGAATTCAGAAAATTTTGCCTATCTTGCACAAATCTATATGTGTGTGTGCATGCATGTTGACAATGATAGTCTTAAGAAAGCCAAAACCTAAAATATGCAGTGGAAAGCACAAGTCAGTGTCTCCCACCAACTTAAATTACCTGCTTTACAGAGCAGAGGAATTACCAAGGCCTAAGTTTCAAATCATCACTAAATCATTGAGAATCCATCAAATTACAAGACAGACGGTCTTCTAAATTTTTCTAACGTTGTATTTATTCTGGTGTGCTTGCAAACAGCTTGTTGGATGTAAGGTAATCTATCCTTTTTTTTTTTCCTTTGTAAAAGCACACTATCAGCTGGGCATAGTGGCACACATCTTTAATCCCAGCACTCGGGAGGTTGAAGTAGGAGGAGTGTTGTGAGTTCGAGGCCCACTTGGGCTACAACGCGAGTGCAAGGCCGACCTGAGCTACATAGTGTGACCCTGCTCAAAAAACCAGGGTTGGGAGATTGACTCAGTGACTTAAGCGCCTGTCTGCCAGGCACGAGGTTGTGAGTTCAATTCCTGGTGCCGCAAAAAAAAAAAAAGCACACTATCAATCAAGGGGCATCTTTGCAGCACTTTAGTAGAGGGGATCAGGATAGCTTATTATCCATGAATATCTGACAATTTCTCATACTCTATTGCATATAATCTATTATGGGCAGTATTAAAATGATTTCTCTGATTTCTTCATAAGTTTGTCTATTTCTTGTATAGGCAAAGGAAGATCAGAATGACCTTACTAATGAAGATAGAATATTGCAATGAGAAAGACAGTTTTTCTAGAAATGAAAATAATAGATAGTATCAGATATTCAGTATATGAGTTGATATCTGTTCTGCATATAAAAAGGAAATATATTACAGAAAATTTCAGGTTAAGGGGGACTCTAGAAATACTATGTTGGAAGAATATGAAGTTTAATATCTCTACTTGAAATTAGGAAATTTACATTCATGGATATTAGTGATATACCAACATTTGAGGTAGACCAGAGACTTCCAGACCATTACACTTCCTGCTTCACCAGTATCTCCCCAAATAGCAGACATGTTCGCCAGATGGTAGGCAAGATAATTTTGAGTAATTTAAGAAATAGCAGAGAATGACATAGTGAGAGTTACTGTCTTAAAATATCATTCAATACTTCTGATTTACATCTCATGGAGAGCCTTAGTGTGAAGTTAGTATAATTTTAATGCCTTTGTAACTTCTATTCATCTCTGATTTTAACAAAGTGATCAGATCAGAGGCATAGCAGGTGGCAGCCTTTAGCGAGAATTTGGTGACTTCATTTTTAATTGAATTTATTTTTAAAGTTGTCTCGAAGTTTTCAAAGTGACATTTGTTTTGCATTTCAAATAGTGATATAAAGTTTTCTTTCAATAAATCAATTGTAATAAAACAAAGTTGATAAAAAAAAGTATCATGTAAAGAACAGCTTAGGCGACACTCAGCTATTACACGGATCATATAGATGGCATTTGATGACTGCAGTTTAGTAAAGTCAAAAATAGAATAGCATCTATACCATTAAGTTTTAAATCCTCATGTTGGCATAATCTTACACATTACCTAAAGTTACTAAGAATTACTAAATAATTTTGTATAATATTCAAGGCAAGTATTACCTTCTCTGTTTTACAGTGAAAATGAAGCCCAGAAAAATGAAACTACTTCTATATAATCACAGAACAATGATGTGAAAATGTGAATTCACTTTTTCTAGAATTTATTCTTTCTTGAAATATAGCCTATTTTAGCAGAATTTCTCTTGCCTCATTGATAAATGAAAATGAGAATTTTGCTATACATACAAGGTACCTGGTAGGCATTAAAATTGTATTTTCATAGATCTCAATATTTAAAACTAGGGAAATATAATTGTAGTAATTTATACATAAAATATTTAGTATAGTAAAATTGGATAACTTGATATTAATCAACCATGCATTGTAAGGAAGAAGAAAGAGGATGTTTATTTCTACAATATGAAACTATAATCCTTGAACACAAAAATCATATATTTTTATGTATGTGGAATTGCAGAGAAAGAATATTTTACATAATGTTTATAGAATCAAAATAAACAAATATAAAAAATATATAACTGACACTTGAGACTTTAATATGTCAGAAAGTATCAGTTTCACTTGTGCTGAATTTGCATGAGCTACCTTTATGTGAATGTTGTGGGTAAGGTCCTGTGTCCCCCCAAAGCCTCATGTACTCATGGATGGGGCTGAGTCTGGCATTCATGATTGGCTTGTTGTCTAGTGCTGAGACTGGCAACATGAGTGCTGCACCTGCCCAGGGGTGGGGCCGACACACAGTGTAAGGGTGAGGGGAAGGTGTGTCCTCTCTCTCTTGCCGGTTCACACTTGCTATTGCAGCAGGCATGAATGGCTGCCCTGCCATGCCATGCTGCCTGGGAGCCAACAGAGTATGGATTGATACCCCTGAGAACTGTAAGAAATAAACCTTTCCTTCCCTAATTTTGGGCATCAGGTATTTTGTCTCAGCAACAAGTGAAAAGTAACCAAAACAGTGAATCTTCTTATCAAAACTTCTAAACAAACAAGTGGCTTAGGTTATCTTAATTTTGCAAATAAGGAAAGTGAAGCACTGAAGTTGAATTGCAAAACTACAGACTTTGGAATTGAGCCTCCACTCATCTGTGTGAGCATGCCTCCATTGCTATAGTCCAATCATAATTTGAGGAACAGAGAATCTAATTTTGTGGCTATGGTTGATCCATTAAATTATTTGGGTCTTAGTTTTGGACAGTTTTTCAGAGGTATCAAAGCCTTCATTGTGTCTTTTTAAGCTGAGATTATCTTTAATTCCCAATATTCCATTCCTGTGGATCTGTATTCATTGTAAAACATAATCTTATAGGATTAGTGGTTAGTACTCATCTTTTTCATCCCAATTTCCAGACATTGTTCCAACTATAAAGATCCATCCACCTGATGCACTGGTCTTGCATATTAAATGGTTTTCATTATTTAAAGTATACTAACAGCAGTTTGGTCCTAAAAGGTATAAATCTAAACAAATTCCAACTATTTTTACCCCCAAAACCATAAATAAGAGTACAATTGCAGAGGGATCACGAGGCGCCTCTTTTCACCCCACTACACCCCACCCCATTAGACTGGTAAAGTGTCCACGAGATCTACAAGGTTGTTGCTTTTGATTAAGGAATTTGTCTCGGAAAGCCTTTTTTTAAAAGAACATGAGTTACCTACAATAGATTACACTGCAGTCCACGCTAATGTGTTCATTTATCACAATATACTGCATTACTATGACAAGTAATACTTCATACTCACTCTTGGATCTCATCATACTGACTCCTACATTTCAAAACTGATAGACTGGCGTTATTAGTTCCATTTCACACATGAGGAGTAGGAAGTATACACCATTTGCTATGTATCCAGAGGTAATTAGTAACACTCAGGACAGGGAATTGGTTCTTTCTTGAGTTGCCGAGACTCTTTCTAGGCTGATCGTTGTTAGCAATGAGTAGAAACTTGATGGATACTGTGGACACTTCTCATGAAAGATGAGTTGAAAGAAAATAAAAAAGAGTCCATGAAACAAATCTTTGACCAGCGATAGTGACCAGTATGAAGACATTGGTACATGAAAAGCTAGATACCAAATGACAAAAAGGAGGGATCTGAGAAGAAATTGTAGCATTATAGTGTATTAGAGCTGTAAGATGTCCTCAGGCTTACTGCTTTCACATTCTCATTTTACTGGTGATCAAAATGAGAGCCATAAAAAGAACTGAGAAGTAGATTAAATGATGCACAAGAAGGTAACAAACATTACTGAAATAGAATGCAAGGCTTCTTAGCTTCATATATTGCATTTGCTCTATTGCTTTAAGATGGTTTCAGAATTCAAAGCAAGCTAAGATTCTTTTCAGTGTAAACAATGAAAAATTAGAGTATGGGAATTGCAACTTTGGTAGAAAATGTAATATATTTATGTTAAGGGAAAAGTATAGAAGAGGAAACAAGAAGAAAGGGAATAGCTTATACCTGTGCTTAACCAGGCAACTGTTAAATTTTTCCAGTGACAAGCAATGCAATGCAATTTCTAATTATTTATAAAAACATATGATAATTAGACTTTAAAAATATTCTGCAAGTCTTTGATAAGCTAATTTTTAGCAAAAGGGACAAGTAGAACAAAGTACCCCATATGGTTTCCATAAAACTTTACTTAGAAGGGTGTGATATTCTGTAGGCAAACTCTTCTTTGAGTGCTTGTGTTTTCTTAGCTTGATTGAGAGGATTTGCAGTATTTTTAGGGAGTGTTTTGACAGGGTATACTTAGCAATTCGTAAATAATAGAAAATTTGCTGACTGTACATCTACTCAAAATATATTTGTCTGGAAGGCATTTTAAGGAGCCTAACACAGATCACATAGAATAGAAATAACAGAAGTTATATGGATACATGCTCTCACCCTAGTTCATTGTTTTTGGTCCATGCTCCAGTTAGAGGCTGGAGAGGTCATCTTTGCATCTTAATGAGTAAAACTGCTTATTACATGTAAAATGTTCTACATGTAAATCTTAGAATATTTCATAACTTAAAGTCTTTAATAACCATTCTATTCAAATTGAAATCTAGCTCCCACCAACCTAGTGAATAGAGAATAAGTACAAAATTTTACCAGAAACTCAGTTCTTTAAATCAGGACTCAGTGACACCCATGAAAATATAAACTAACTTTTGGGACTCAGGTACATCCTGTTTCTGACAGAGTTCCGTTGCACTTCCTGTTTTATGCAACAAAACTTTTATCATGCAAATTTTTCTGGGATAAGAAGAGGAAATGATATTGGGTGGTAGATCATGGAGATTAGAGAGGAAAAAAAAAAACCAGAACAACTCTAGGTGAGACTGGTTTTGCATATGATAATGTCATAATGAGGCAATTTTATAGCCTACATGGTGCTAGGGAGGTGATTAACTCATATTTGATCTCAAGCCTAAAATTCCAACTGTGTATCAAGGAGAAAGAAAAGTTGTCTTTAGTGGGTTTTCTTAGCAGCAAAGCTTACAACAGAGACCCTTTCAAAAGAATTTATTAATGAATGCATTCAAAATGGAAGCAAAAGGAGCAGGGATTTTATGGCTAAAATAGTCTGTTTCCTCTGGTTAAGTTAATGTGTATCCAAGGGGCACATGAGACAAAGTGGTGGGATCCTCAGCGAGCGTGCCACTGGTAAAGAGAGCTTCATGAGTGTAAGACCTCCACCAGTAGCTGTGGGAGGAGGACAGAGACCAGCTCTAAGGAGAAAAGGGCTAACCTGGCTTAAGTGGTGATCAGAGCCCTGGTCAAGATTGTAGAATCAAACAAAAGAATCTGGTAGTCCTACTTGGAGAGCTGGGGTAGAACCTAAGAAATAAGACAAAGCCTGCATTCAACTGGGAAGAGTAGAGATGAAGGCACAATTGTAGCTTGTGAACACGCAGATACAACACTTTTCACATATTTGATAAGATTATAGAAATCAAGTTAAATCAGACCCCACTGCCTGGTGTATTTTCATCCAAAACCACTTTGTATCTTCACACTCATCTCTGGACTGACCCTGGCAGGCTGCAAGGGAATCTGTGTTGCCAGGTTTGAGGATTCTTGCATTTTCAGAAAAGGAGGTGATGACAAAAGCCTCTCAAATACCCACTGCCAGTGCTTACTGCTATCAGTGTGCTGCATCACTTATTCACCTCTATTTTTACTTAGACTATTTTCATAGTTTTTTCTGTATTTTGTATGATGTGACAAGCAGTAATTTCTGTGAAGACAAAAATCTTCAAAATGTCAAACTCTTGTTACTGAAGTTGGCACTAAAAACATATCACCTCATTAAGGAATTATTTATATACCATCAAGAGCCCACTAGAAGCTGGAATGTGAACAACTTTCTTTCCTACAGAAAATATTTGACATTTAATTCACTTGTTTGTTCTACCCATTGAAACAGGGAGAAAGACCAATCACAGACTGCTTATAAAACCACAGCGTTCATGAAACAGCTCTGGTTGGACCGTAGGCTTCCATTCTAAATCCACAACTGAATTCATGGTTGTAATAACATCAAGTGTGTGTCTCCTAATGTGTGTATATTTTGGAGTTGTTTTAAATCCTGAAGACATTTATGCAAAGCACATTCAGCTGGTACCTGTGGAATTGTTCTTGTGTTGCTTTTGTTGGCTCAGATTGGCAGGAAAAAATATCGCACACTGCTACTGCAACAAGATCATTCCCAACAGCTTTCGCTGTTCTCTGATTTCAACTGAATTAATTCTGAATGCTAGTAGCTCCTCAGTGAAACAGAAATGACTTATACAGCCTCATATTGGCAGTGAAAATTCTCATGGGAGTCATTTTTAATTTTGGAAGAAACTTGCTCTAAAAACAGCTCTTCCTCACAATACCTTGGCAAAAGAGGAAGGAAATTCCTTCATTTCAGTAACACAGATATTTTAAGTGATTTGCCCTTAACTACTAAGATAATCCTGAGTTTTTCTTAGTTCCACATCTGCTATTTAGTTACTTTGATCCTGTGTAGAGAAAAGATAAGTGGTTTCAAATTCACTTAACAGTTGCAACCTTATTGGAAATTATAATCCATTAGCTTTGAATCTGTTCAGTCGTTTCATGACAAACATATTTTTATATGATACATAAAACTCAAATGTCGCTTCTTCCAAAATATTCCATGTGTCAGTCTTTCATACCTCAACCTTTTGGCATGCTGAAATAATAATAATAATAATAATGTAAGAAAAGCTAACATTTATTGAGTACTTATTATACACCTGTCACCATGTTAAGCATAGTATATCTATGATGTCATTTACTTTCCATAAGAATTACATGAGAAATATGATATTACTACCCCAATTTTATAGGCAAACATTTGGTGTCTCCCACACCTCCACTCAGGCAGCTAAGTCCCAGTCTCCTTATTTAGCCCATTTAAGAAAATATCTCGGAGCCGGGTGTGGTGGCGCACGCCTTTAATTCCAGCACTCGGGAGGCTGAGGTAGGCGGAGCATTGTGAGTTCGAGGCCGGCTTGGGCTACAACGTGAGCGAAAGGTCGGCCTGAGCTACATAGTGCGACCCTGCCTCAAAAAACCAGGGCCAGGAGTTTGGCTCAGTGCCTTAAGTGCCTGCCCTGGCAGGCTCGAGGTTGTGAGTTTGATCCCCAGTGCCGCAAAAAAAAAAAAAAAAAAAAAAAAGAAAGAAAATATCTCTATTTAATATAAACAGATCAAACATATCCCTTGTATACTACACAATTATATTTATCTTATACATACTCTGTGTTATTTATAAGTAACCCAATGATGTTTGGAATCAACAATAATCTCAAGGAAAAAATAAGGGCCAGGGATTCCTATTGTTTTTTACTAGAGATCTGTCAATCCAAAATAAGCTCTCATCTCAAGATGTTCAGTGGCATTTCTGTTTGTAGTCTGGTTACTTGCTGGCCTCTTGTCTGATATTTGATAAATAGCCTGCTTAAGTCACCTATTTGTAAGAAGTGTAGAGAGACTTCCCTTTGCTGTAGCAAAAGGTTTCCAGTTCCCTAAGCAGACACTGTATATGGATCTTGAGTTCCAGAAGAGATCAATGCATTCTTCCCCTGAACACCAAACTTTCAGGTTCGTTGATAGTCTAAAAGTAGAAGAATGTGGCACAAAAGAAAGGCAAAAGGAACTTTTGAAAGCAATGAGATTCTTCAAAATATAAATAAATGGCCAGTACTTCCAAATTTACCATAGGCTTCCAGTCATTCTGAAGTCCCTCTTTTGTTTGTTTGGTCTTCTCTTACTGGTTTACATCTACTACTCTAGTAACTGTTTTGTCCATGCTGAGTTTTATACCCACTCAGAAGACAGGATTATCTGGCACATAAATGAATATTTGATACAGCATTAAGAAGTGATTTAGGAGCCTCATTCAAAATACTTAACTGAAGGTATTTTCTCAAGAAAGAATTGCGTTAAGGAAATTAAGACTTTGTTTTAATTTGTCTATTATAAAAACACACCTATCTTTCATAAATAAGCTGTAAATATTGGTAGACCTTTTTTTGGCAACAGAAGGATTTTGCCTTTTTCTTTCTTTCCTGCATCATTGCTGAGTGTACTTTCCTTACATCATTGGGGTTTTCAAAGGACAGAAGAGAAATAGAAGTACCTTAGACAATTAAAATAGCTGATACCATCAAGAGTCTACATTTCATCCAATTTTGAACACACTTTGGGGTAAACTATCTAATAGTCTTTCTGGTAAATGTCATTCTATAGGTCTATAATAAGAGTAACTAAATTAAAGAGTCACAACATTGACATTGTGCTGATCTACAGAAATATTTAGTAGGTATGAGATAAAAATAGCTTTTAAGAAAGCTCTCACAAGAGAAAACAGAAAACAACTTTCTAAATCCATCTGTATTTTTTAAAATTTGTTTACTTTTAAAAACAAAAAAGATATAAACAATACAGAATTTGTTATATAATGTAATATATAGCCAAGTGCTGCAGAAATTTTCTTATGAACTTGTCTTACCAGTACATAAACTTAAATTTTCATGTAAAGATTAGAGAAATACTATTAAACAGGATAATAAATAATGCAAGTTGTATTTGCTAAGTGTCATAGAAAGAAAGCAGAGTCCTTTACAAAACTGCTTATGACAGCCATAGTAGCAAACCACCATTTTCTCTGCTAGCAATGGTCTTTAGTAGCTTGAAGAATTGTTGATAAAAAGTAGTTAGCTTGAATATGTAACCTGCTGTGAGTAATAAATTATATAACTCTAACTTTTTTCCCTTGGACTGTGACACCTCAACAATGTAAGTTGCAGAATTGTAATCTATGTACAAGTTCTATGGTAAATGTCACCACTTGCTTAAAATGATAAAGCCACAGGAAGCCACTTCTCCTAAGCACCACAGTGTAATAATAATCTTCTTGATTGAATAAATATGCTTGAGAGTCAAAGTTTGCTTGAGAGGGCATGACTTCAAAAATAAATTTGAAGCTTTTTCAAAGATGGAAAATATGTTGTTTCCAACCAGTCAAA
>RJWM01015307.1:0-48161 GCA_004363535.1 Dasyprocta punctata
TTATATTGTAAGCAGGCTTCCCCCTACCAGGGTGGTTGTAGTACTCACATCACCTCCGTGCTCTCCTCTTGCACAGGTTAATGACATTTACAAAGCAGGGGTCCTGGCTCCCTGCTGACTCTCTTAGTTCAAGTTCTAAACTTCCCAAGTTGACACAATGTATCAACAATAACAGCATCTACCTGTGCATCATTCTATCCATCTATCAACCATCTGTCCACCCATCCATCCCTGAATTCATCCACCCATCCATCTTTCAATCCATCCTATATAGATTGTGCATATAGAAGCATGTATATATTATTCCTTCATTCAAAAAATATTGCCTGTCTACTATGTGCCAGGGACTGTTCAAGATTCATTGAAAATGGTGGATAAATCTCTTTCCTGCTGGAGCTTTGGTTTAATCTATTATAAGGAAGCACTGCTATCAATTTAGAAAATGTCTGCAGAGAAAAGGATATAGTTCCTACTCTCAAAGAACTTACAGTCTACTGAGAATTTACAGCATGCACCAAAATAGCCATGCCACTAGTGAAGGTGACATGAGAGCTGAAAACTAAGAATTATGGAAAAGCATAATGTCTCCCCCATCATCTGATTCCTGAAGGAGCTTCTATGTGTGCAATTTCAGCTCTAGGTCCAATGGTGGGAACAGCATTCCCACTGATCAATACCCCACAATTCAGTTGATTGGGCTAATGAAGAAACCTGAGCCTAATTTGGTCAACCTATTTCCTTCTTGGAACTCTTCAAGAGAAAAACTCTGAAGTCTTGTTTCTTTTCAAGAGTATGTGTTTTAAATGGCAAATTTCAAAAGAGTCGTGGGCAGCCTTGTTTTCTGCCATGTGTAGGAAATGGGCTGCAGTGAGAGAGGGGGAGCTTAAGTGAAGAGAGACTCAAAAGACGAGAACTCAGTGACCTTTGTTCCGTGGTCCTAATTGTTCCTGCAGCCCAGCTGTGAGTCTTTCTGTTCTTGTTCTGTTGGTTAAACCTACGTTGTGTTCTAATAGCCAATGTATTTACTGCTGGTATTTGTTAGTTGGAGTTGCATCCTACCAAAAGAAGCCTTTCTACTTGGAAGTCTTTCCAGAGGACATGACCTGTTTGCTGTATCTTAAAAGATTAAATGAGATCTAAATGCTTTAAATTTTGGCTTTTGCTCCAACTCTGTGCTGACAAAAAAGAGTCAAATCACATTTCAATGGCTATCTTGTACTTCAAAAAACCTGAAATAACATTTCCCCCAGTAAAAATAAGATATGAAAATGAGAAAATAATATAGAAATTGTTAATGTTTTCCTTTATCTAACCCTCCAGAAATAATGGCTATTAATAATTTATCATCTAACATGCAGTATTCTATAATCAGCTTTTTTGCTCAATATTGGCCTTTAAGAGTGTTTTTAATTAAAAATACTTCCAATGAAAATGTTTTTATTTTAAAAAATTACTATTTAAAAACTTTTTATTTGGATATAATTTAAAATTTACACATGTTTACAAAATTAAAAATAGTAAAATGAAGAAAGACCCACTTGGACTCATCCTACATGCTTTATTATTTGTTTTCTCTTTGTGTCATTTCAGGGTAAGCTATGACATTATGGTCCTTTACCTCAAACCTCTTTTGGGAATAAAGAATTTTTGGTAAATTTATATTGATAAGTTTACAGTGATATAATAATTTCATCTAATGCATTATTTGTACTCCAGTTTTGTCAGTTGCCCTAATAATACCCTTTATAGCATTCATCTCTCCAGAACAGAATTCAATTTGGGGTTAAGTATTGTATTTAGTTGTCATGTCTCCACAGTTTACTTTAAACTGGAACTTTTTGTTAGCCTTTCTTTGTGCTTTATGATACTGACATTTTTTAAGATAGAAATTCTCTTTTGTGTTCATCTGATATTTCCTAGTGGTGAAATTGATTACATTATGCATTACCTGCCAGTATACTGCATGACTGATGTTATATTTTTTTTAGGGGATCATATTTGGTGACAGAGTATAGTTTACCTGTAGGAAAATGCAAGATTAATGAGTTTTTGCACATTTATATACTAGCAATATAACTAGCAAGCTTAAACTTTAGAATATTCCATTGGTTCAGGCAGTTACGTTTTACTGCTGCCAGTAAATGCCCACTCCCACTTCCTCCCCCTAAGGTAGTTGCTTTTCTTTCTTGTTTTTTTCTTCTATCACTTAACAATAGAAATACTTCTGAGATACATGTTAGGCAATTTCATCATTGTATGAACATTGTGGAGTGTGCTTACACAAACATAGATGACTTAGGTCAATCACTAGATGTGGGTTCTTGGTGCAATCAAGAGACATAGCAAATGAGATGGATGAGGCTGTTCATGTCAGAACACACTGTTTTGTAATAAAAAATTTAAATTAAGTAGTAGGTATACACTAAATGGCACTAAAAAGTCTAATATAGTAAACACCTAAACTAGTAACATGGTCATGCATTGTCATCAAGGGTTACATACTTATTGTTTATTATCACGTGATGGTCAGTGCAGTAAGATTACTTATACCAGCATCACTACACACATGTGTTAAAAGAAATCATATCACTGGGTGATAGAATGTTTCAGCTCTGTTGTAACCTTGCAGTATCACCCTCGTTGGTGTAATCCATTGTTGACTGGAATGTTGTTATGTGGCACATGATTTTATTAGTTTTCCGTGTTCTTGAATTTCATATAAATGGAATTGTATAGTAGGTACTTTTTTATATTTATTCTTTCATTTGTGGTAACCTTTTTGAAATTCTTCCATGTTGTTGCAAGTATCCTAATTTCATTCTTTTTCCCCATAGTTGTTTAGTATTCCATTGCATGAAACACCGATAGAGAATACTTTCAGGTTTTGATTATTATGAATAAAATTGCTATGAGAAAACGTTATAAGGCTTTTTTGCAGATATATGCTTTTAAATATCTGGGGTAATTAGCTTAGAGTTGTATTGGAGTAGTATTGTTCGGCCATAGAGAAAGTTCATGTTTACGTTTTTTTAGAAAGTGCTAAATAGTTTTCCTAAGTGCCTTATTTTACACATATAACAGCTGTTTATGAGGATACCAAAGACTCTACATCCTCACCAATGCTTGCAGTTGCCAGTCTTTTGATATTAGTGCATCCTGGTGATAATATAGTAGTATCTTTGTGGTTTTCATTTGCATTCCAGTGATTATTTTAAAGTACTTTTCATGAGCTTTTTAGTCCCTTCAATATCTTCTTTTTAAAAATAGCTTGTTTTTATTGAGCAGTTTGGCTTTTTTTTTTTTTTAGTGATTTCTAGAAGTTCTTTACATATTTTAGATACAAGTTGTACTAAATAAATTAAAGGATGCATTTTCTTCTACTCTGTGGCTTACTTTTTAATTGCCTTAATGTCTTTTAATAAACAAAAGGTTTTTTTGTTTTGTTTTGTTTTTGTTGAACTCAGGACCTCATGCTTGCCAGGCAGGCACTGTGCCACAGTTGTATCCTGGGCCCCTTAAGTTTTAAGAATAATGTCAGGTTTCATCTTTTACATCTCCATTTCAAACTATATTTTTGATGTGGTGACAGGTTAAGAGTCAAGATGCCATCCTGTGTAGGTTACAGGACTCTGGACTCGAAGCTCTGCTTGACTATGGCTGTCTCTCTGCTCACAGGTCTGGCCCAGCTTTCCTGGCTGTTTTGCATACCCACCCCGCAAATGTCACATTGAGAGAACTGGTGGACATGGAGAACTAGTTCTGTGTTTAAAGCTTGTGCAGATTCCAATCCCTCTTGCTAGCCCACAAGGCTGTTCTAAGCTCTGCTGGTTTCTCCTCATCCTTATACCGTTGCTCTAAGAGAGGCCTGATTGCTCACATATCAGTGCCAAAGCTCAGCAGATGCCTCCGGGAAGGAAGACATCCCCTGGTCGTTTCTCACTTGGGGAGGCCCCGTCTATCCCTGGCCCTTTGTTCCTTCCTTTAGACTCGCTTATTTCCACAACTCTCTGATGTTTCTTGAAATTACAATTTTTTTTAGCTTATCTATTTTTTCTAGTGGCTACAATAAATGTAGCTACCCATTATGACTTTCTGAATCATCATAAGACAACTATGTAGTTTCATGACTTCTAACAAATATCCACAGACTGATTATCCTCACATTTTTATTTGAAGCCAGCAATGAATTCCAGACTTTACCTCTAGTTACCCAAAGGTACCACAAACCTTTTTGGTTTTTATATTTTAGATGGAACTCCTAATCTTTCCCCATAAACCATCTACTACTTGAATTTTCTTGTCTTCATGGATGTCACTCCCACTCCATTCAGCTATCCAATATCTGGTTTTATTGACAATTTTGTCTCACTATCGATATCCACAAATCATCCATTTTGCTGAAATCTAGATGAGAAACTGTCATGTATTCTGTTGCCTTCATTCCCTGTCATTGCTCAGTTGAAGGACTTCAAAAATCCCTGGCCAAAATGAGCTGTAGTCTCTCTCTGAAACCCCCATTCCCCTTCTGCTCTTTCTCCCCTCCAACCTCTTTCCCCACAGTTATCTTCCTAACTACTTTTTGAGTGACCTTTAAAATTAAACACTGTTTTGGATACTCAAACATGATCGAGTTATCACAAGACTTAAAAGTTCCTGATGACCCTATTAATTTCCACAAAGTAAAGTATACGTTCTTTAGAAAGACCCTTAATGTGCTAAGCCAAGTGTCTCTTTCCAGCTGCATATCTAGTCATTTCCATGTAGATGTCCCCCAAAGGGGAGGGTTGTGCAGCGCCAAGAGAAACCCTTCCCATTTATTTCCATTTGAAGAACATCCCACGCAAAGCATCATCGGTGCCCTTGGACCTTTGCAGCAAATGAGTCTGCTTTTTCTCCAGCAGCTCTATATGGTTCTCTGTTCCTTGCAAACAACATGCATTCATACCTGTGCACTCTTTCATCCTGCCTGGAGCATCTTCCTTAGTTTAATTATTGGTAAAATTCCTTTTCTACTCCAAGACACAATTCATATGACTCACAGCCATTTTTTCAAACAACTATTCATTCTATACAAAAGAATAAGTTTTTGCATTATTTGGGTTCCATTAAAAATGCATCTCCATACTTTATTACTGATTGTTTTTTATGTATCTGTCCTTGTTAAGCAGTCATATTTTAGGGGGAATTTTATGTAGTAGCATGTCTCTATCTATTAGGTTGATGTATATCATTGCTAATTTGAGTCAGAAGTAATTTATGTGGACAGAGTGTAGCCTGGTTTTTGTGTTTTGAATATCTGTTTATGGCATTTGTATTCTATCTGGTAGACAATGGAGAGGCATTAGGATTACGGTAGTGGATTGATTATAAGTAATGAAATGGACTGTGCCAAGTTTAATGTAATATCAAACAAAAGAGCAGTGTAGGTATGTGTCTGTCCAGCCCTCAGAGTAGACAATAATGTACTTCAAACTTCACAAATAGTCTTGTGAAAATGTTCTTCCTACAGAGGAGAACAATTAGCCAATTTCTGAATTATCCCATGCTAGCTTTCAGGGTTAATGCCTGATTTAATGTTCCAAATACTGAATTGTTTAAATCAATCTGTAAGTGTGTTCATAAATGGTTTCTAATGGCATTGGCCAGGTTAGCTCTAAATGTAAAAAACTTCTTTATTTATGACATGGTTACATATTCTGCTTCTAGGTGGGTTATGTGGGGAAATAACCACTCTGCTCAAGGCAGCTTAAGTACAGTCTGCTTTACTCCCTTCTGTGACTGCTTTTCTCCCAAATGGAGCTCACTGACCTCCATCAGAACACAGTCAGGCAGGGCACGACAGACACATGTGCAACACCAGCAACCTATTTTGCTAAAAATCAGATCATCTTGCGGCTGTTTCTCCCCATTTCATTATTTATTTTCTTTGTTTTCCCCTTAATCCTGATTTTCTATTTCATTAACCTCATTGTACATTTCTTCTGCTGAAAGCCACATCAAATACATTTTGGAAAAAAGCAGGCTATAAATAAAACCAAAGAGAAAAAGCAACAATAGCATGCCTTGAAACAAATGTTTATTACAGAAATTTCATGAAATGTAGACAGGTGTAAAGAAGAAAGTGAAAACTGTTCTTTGAGAGAATAACAATATTAACATTAAAATATATATCTTTATATCTTTTTCATAAAATTTGTAAATTTATATGCTAGAGTTAAGATAGACATATACATACAAATAGACAAAGATACTTTAATAATATAACAATTGCAAATATTGTTTTATAATGATTTTTATTCAGCAGTATATTTCTCCTTGTCAATTTATTTCCAGATAAATGTAGCAGAATGACTTTAGTGTACAAACTTTATTTTCCTACATGTCTAGTGAAATAAAACCAGCAAAAATAATGATAACAATAACAAAATGCCAACAGTAACCAAATAAAGAAATACAACTCCATCATAGTGTCAATAAAATAAATAAATAATTCTGTTTCACAGCTCTAGGAGTAGAATATAAAAAGATTCATAAATAATATCTTGAGAATTTTAGGAAGTTGTTCTCTAATTGTTAAGGAAAAAGGATAAATCTGAGCAGAAATCTCAGTATATTTTCTGTCAGGGGAAGAAAAACAGTTGATGGCATAAAATGGAAGAAAAGGGGAAACAAAGCCAGGCGTGGTGGTGCACACCTTTAATCCCAGCACTCGGAAGGCTGAGGTAGGTGGAGTGTTGTGAGTTCGAGGCTAGCTTGGGCTACAATGTGAGCACAAGGCCGGCCTGAGCTACATAGTGCGACCCTGCCTCAAAAAACTAGGGCTGGGAGTTTGGCTCAGTGGCTTAAGTGCCTGTCCGTCAGGTGCGATGTTGTGAGTTCAATCCCCTGTGCCACAAAACAAACAAACAAACAAACAAAAAACAATGGCATCCTGAATGAAGTGTCTAATCTAAAGCTCAAGGCTAATACTACTCACTTTACTGAGCAGAATAAACTTATTTTACAGGTACTTAACTGAATATTTCTCTCTCATACTAGGACTTGAACCAGGGATCCATGCACGCCAAGCAAGTGCTCTGCCACTGAGCTCCATCCCCAACCCATAAGCAAAGCTTAGATGAGAGAGGGTACAGCCATGTTTTTCAATGAAGACGGCACACAGCCCAAGGTCTGCCTCTGTTTTAAGTGGACTAAATCTTATACTTAGTTCCTAGGTTGAAGTTTCGAGTTGTAGAAAATAGATTCCAAGTGGGAAAAGGAGACAATAAGAATTTGTCCACTTCCATCTGAGAACAGAGGCACCTTGTTGAATATGAGCACACTTAAAGGAAACATACTTAAGATGACATACTATAAGAACCAAAAATAATAGTAAGGGTAGAAAGAGTAACAAGAAGTGAAAGAAATATAGAATGAGTTGATAGCTGAAGAATCCACTATTCTATCCAAACATAAAAGAAAATTCCTTGCAAGTATTTCATGCTGCACAACAGTTTAAGAAAATCTTGGATTTAATTTTCAGAATAGTTCAGAAATCACATGATAAAACATCTGAATAAGATGGAGACGGAGCTTGCAAAACTGAGAAAGGGAAAGGAGGAATGAAGTACTATCACTGAGTTAGTAATAAATAAATTAGAAAAGGAAAGAACAGGATAGTCATGGTTGAAAATATAATCATTGAAATCCAAGAAGCATTGGAGACAATTTCATTAAATTTAAATTATTTAAAAAGAGTATAAAGAAATTAGAGAAAGAAGAGAACAGCAATAGAAGAGAGATCATAATAATCATGAGTTGATAAATAGCAAATAGAGAAGCCAACAAATGGAATACAGAAATTACTAAAACATTTCATAGATGAAAAATTTCATAGGAAGAAATATCTAAGTTTGATGTAAAAGATAATCTACATTGTAGAAAAATATTGGTCCTGACAGTAGACTTCAAAATGTACCATTCTAAAATTATTGGAAGAAAAACAAAAGTATTCTTAAGGTCACTGTAATAAGGTTACCAGAAGAAGAAAAGTGTTTTGAACAAGAGTTAGGTTATAGCAAATTTTCCATAGCAAAAATCCAGTCACTGGAGCTATATCTACAATCCTGTGAGGGAAAATATGACTCAAAAATAACTTCTCAGCAATGATTAAATGAGAGAATCAGAAAACAGATATTCATAAGCCATTCTGAAAACAAACAAATCAACTGCTTTAAAATCCCAGTCAACCAAGAGATGAAAGGAAAGGTTATAGAAAATGGATTGATACATGCAAGGACAGAGTGAAATGGTATCTACAGAGTTCTGAGATAAAGAAAATATAATTCAAGAATGTTATAGTCAAGTTGATTTCTTAGTAGAGAGTGCTATCCCCTACCACACCAACATATATATGCATGAGTTTGAATTTGATGCTTAGACCTATAGGTCTTGCAAAGTAGAGTTGAAATTCTCTAATAATGAGCAAAATTTCCTTGGGACATCTTTGGTCTTTGTTCCATTTTCTGTTCTGGTCCCAGGATCTTCATTGCTGTGATTTCTATCTCCTGCTCTGTCAATAGAAAGAGAATAATATTTAGGGTAGATGTTTTGCATTTTAGCTCAGGAGTGAGGTTGGAACTCAATGTTACTTTCTCATAATGTCTTTGCCTTATTTTCAATTCAAGGTTTTACTTTTCTCATAATATAAAGTTGGAGCATATTATTTTTTATCTTACAAATTTTCAATATATTAAACTAGATTAGAATTACTTTTCTTTAAATATTTGAATGTAATGCACAGTTTTAATTGTGAATTTCAGTATTTATAGCATAGTAATAAGAGTACAGCCTGGTAGTTGTTGATATTTGCTGTAATTGGTTTTATTGTGTAGTACAAAGTCAATTTTTATAAATACTTGTCTTACTTTTCTCCTTACTGAGACAAAATACCCAACAAACAAAATTACAGGAGGCAAAGTTTATTTTGGCATACAGTGTGTAGAGGTTTCAGTTCATAGTTGGCTGACTGTAAGGCAAGGTGGTGTGGCAGAGGAGTGTCACAAAGGAGAAAGAGTCCATGGCAGGCAGAAGGCAGGAAAGCAGTGAAGTAGCAAAAAAGCAGCAAGCATAAGCTCCCTTTCTGTCCCTTATATTCTATCCAGGCTACATGTCTCTAGGGCAAGCAGCATTCATACCCAGCATGTACCTTCCCACTCTCCATACCCAGAGCTATGCGAAACCAATCAGTGGACTAATTTAGCAATCACACACCCTTCATACCAGCACAACACACTTAATATCAGCATCAGACACTCTAGATCCAGCCATCTTTGAAAAGTCTAACCTATGACATGAGACATTGAGGGGACATCTAGACACAAGCCATAACAATGCTTCATGTGTGCTTTATTATTGATCGATGTCCAGGCCTAGGACCTCCAATCTCCTGCTCAGAGATGCAATGACAGAATAAAATGCAGACAAAACACATTTTAGCTACAAGGAGCAACAGAGTGGTCAAAGTCCAATGTCAGACTAAGACCATGAGGCAGGGTGTCTTTGGCTTTCGTTAGGTGTACAGCTTGACTGGGAGGTGTGCTGGTGGGCCGCAGAAAGCACTGGAGCTGAACTGCTGATATAGTCAAGGTTCAAGAATTGAGGAGCAATGCATTTTTGGGAAATCATACAGGAACAGATGGTGGTTAACTGGTAACCTGATTATCTGCTAGCTGTGATTACTGAGCTAAACAAAATTTGCAATAGTCAAAGTCCTCAGCTGCCATGTTATCTTGCTTTGAGGTGCCAGAGCTTCACAGGCTGTTTGCTAGTCTGGTTCTGGCCATTGGCTTAAAGATCTGTCCTTAAGCAAGATGTAGGCCTAGGAAAACACTCAATTTATTTTTATGCCAGTTTATTAATATTAATTATTGCCTGCTTGTACTGCATCGAGGTGGTCCTCAGCAGTTTATGTGTTTTGTTATTACAAAGCTCAGAGTAATAGATATACATTGGGTATTATATCAAGGTCATTTAATATGTTGCTCAAATCCTTCCTTATCTTTTGTCTTCTGGAAACCATACGTGTTTGGCATGAATATCTTAAAAATGTTCTACTATGACTGAGATATTTGTTTTCCTAGTAATTCTGTCAAGTTTTATTTTCTATATTTGAGACTGTTATTAGAGTATATTTATATCAGTTAAGTCCATTATCACATTAATGTTTAACCTATTACAGTACAAAGTTAATCAGTATTTTTGCTCACCATATTGAACTGAAGGATCTTGGAACATCTTAATTTCTATCATGCGCTTCTTTCCTTCTATACTGTTTTCTGTCATATATTTTTATTGTAATCTTGTTTTACTTTCTTCCCATAAGACATTATTCTTCTTTGATGTTTATTTGGTTTTATAATACAGTTCTATGATTCTAAACAATACACAAGAAGAAAATTCAACTGAAAATTCAATTAAAAGTTCATTCTCCCAACAGTGACTACAACCTATGTCCCCAAAAAGGTTTTTGTAATTTTTTGGTGTTTCATAAAATACACTGATACAACTATGAATATAAATCTTTATTGTTCTATCTTCTAATATGAAAGTATGCATAATGTAAACACTGTTCTGTGCTTTGACTTTTAAAATTTAATATATCTTATAGATCCTTAATATCAATACAGAGGGACTGGCATCTTTGCTGTACAGTATCTCATTTTATGAATATAATAATTCATACAATGAGTGTTTTATTTTTGGAAACTTGGGTTGTCTCCAACATTTTTCTAATACAATGATGTAATGAATACTTTATATTGCAGTTGGCAGTTATCATTTAATATGAAGGAAGTTGAACATATAGAATGAACTCCCAGAATTATGATTGCCAGGCCACAGGGTAAATACATTTACAGTTGAAGAAATTTTGCCAAATTGCCCTGGTACATTGGGCTTGCTAATATTTTAATTAAGATTTTTGTGTCTATGTTTATGAGTAAAACTGATTTGTAATTTTACTTTCTTGCAATGTTTTTTGCCACGTTTGGGTATCAGGAGTATGTTGGCTTAAAAAAATGAATTTGATATATTCTTTGTTTTCTCTTCTTCTGGTAGAATAGAAACAAGATTGGCTTTATTTTTTGTTAAATGTTTGGTATTCTGGGCCTGGAGTGCCCACTGTGGCAGGGTTTTAAATTACAAATTCAAATTTTTAATTGAATTAGGTAGTCTGACCAGAAGGGAAAACTACCCATGGCCTTTTTTTTTTTTTTTTTTTTTTCAGCACCGGGGATTGAACTCACAACCTCCCGCCTGCCAGGGCAGGCGCTTAAGGCACTGAGCCAAACTCCCGGCCCATGGCCTCATTTTACAAAGATACTTTGGTTAAAGAATTCAGGCTGACAATGATACTCTTAGCACAGAGAATTCATTGAATATAGTGATCAAGGGCACAGTTTCTGCAACAAGGCTAACTTGCTTTGACTCCTGCTTCTGACACTGTGTGAATGTGAGAAAATTATTTCAGCTTTTTGGCTTTAGTTTTCTTATGCACCAAATGATAATAATAATAATGTCCACTTCATTATGATTTTGAAGACTAATGGGTTAGTGCAACTAAAACCCTTAAAACATTTCTAGGAACATTATAAATACCACACAAGTGCTAATTTGTATAATGAAGATATTGTTTCATTACATTCTGGCTTACGCTAAGGAAAACTTGTAATTTAATTTTTATTCCTTCATGGGAGACCAGACGAGAATTGAGTCCTAATTGGCTCCCTTATGAGCACAAAGGAGAAAAGTAACATGCAGGGATGATGGCATAGTGCAGGTTTTAGGGAAAAGTTTATACAGCTGAGGTTAAGTTGTTCACCTGAGCATGTTTTATTGGATGTTGGAAGACAGATGAATCTTGTGTTACTTTTATTGCTTGCACCCATGTCTTGGTGAATAAAAAGCAGGATGAGCCAGAAGCTCAGGGCTCCTCTGCCTACTAGGGGCAGGAGTTCCTTGGCTACTCACAGGTTAAAGTCTGTGCCTGTTTGTTTCATCCTCATTCTCTCCCAGGTCACGGTGACAAACTGGTGGGACTAGGTCCCTCACATGTGGCACCTGAACAAGAACTTGAAAAAGGACACTCAGGACCAGGGACAGTTCAAGTAGAGACTTGGAAAGCCCCTGGCTTTAATTACAGCACTCAGGAGGCTGAGGCAGGAGGATCACCACAAGTTTGAGGCCAGCCTGGGCTACTAGTGAGATCCTGTCTCAAAAAAAAAAAAAAAAAAAAAAGTCAAAAGAAAAAAGTGGATGCATGCAGAGGACTTTCAGGAAACAGTGAGATGTGAACTAAGGAAAAGAAAAAAGCAGCCAGAGTAAAAAGACAAAAGAAAGAAATGGATTCATGCAGAAAAACACTTTCTCTGCCAAGGTAAAAAAAGTGAGAGAAATGTGAGTGTGCACAGAGAACTTTCAGAAAGGAAAATGTCTGAAGTAAGTAAAAGAAAGAAAAAAGCAGCCAGGGCAAAAGGCAAAAGAAAAAAAGTACACACAGAAAACTCTCTCACCAGAGTAATGGTGCAAAATTTAGAATTAAACTGAAAGTGTGTTAGAATTAAAGTGAGTTCACCAGCAACCAGAGTAATGGGGGCAGAATTCTCCAATTGATAATTTAGATAGATGAAGTCGGGCTTCTTCAAAAGTACAATATTTTGGTTGTTGTAAAATGGGGCATGTTCATAAACCATGTACCCAAACCCAGGAGAAGAAGAAAGGGAGGCATGGCCATCCTTTCCTACGAGGGGAAAACAGCAGGCGCCTGCCCTAGGTGTCAAAAAGGAAATCACTGGGCTAATCAATGTCATCTGAAATATCATAAAGGCATGACCTCCCACTGGTGGGTAACAGGAGGTGGGTTGTGCCTCAGGTCTAACAGACAATGAGGAACTATGGGTTTAGTTAGGAAAAAGCCATTGAACCTTCAAGGTATTGAAGTACTCCCTGGAATTATTTTTTTTTTTTCCCCTGGAATTATTGACTCAGATATTTCTGGGGAAATTCAGGTTATGGTTCATCCACATGATGCCTGGGTATTCGAAAGAGATTGTATTGCCCAGTTAATTCTTTTACCTGTTGTCAAGGCTGAAGCTGCTGGTCGAGAACAGATCCAGGTTCAGGGGAATGATGCATCTGACAGTACCTCCCATGAGGAGATGTTCATTACCTAGAATGTCACAGGCCAGCAACCCACGTCAGTGTTGTGTCAGTATTGCTAAAATTAAGGAAAAATATTTTTAGGGGATTATCATGTCAATAAAAGGAAACTAAGTATGTCAGCATTGTTGAAATTAATGGATTTAAATATTTGTAGGGAATTACTATGTCAATTAAGGGAACGTGTGCCTGTATTGTTAAAATTAAAGGAAAATGTGAGTGTATCTGTATTGCTGAAATTTAGGGAAAATATTTTCAAGGATTGATGGAAACTGGTGCAGATTGCCACAAGGAATAATAAGCTTTGCCATGGAGAATGATGGGCAGTCCCAATCTGTGTCAGTGTTGTTAAAATTAAAGGGAAAGGTTTGCAAGGATAGAATGTATTTTGTTGGGAAAAAATCACTCAAGCATATATGGTGCTTTGTGCAGATGATGTATTGCTTGCTGTTGATTCTCAGCAACAGTTTACTCTTCTTTTTGTAGAAACTGAATGGGCTTTGATGCAGCATGAGTTATTCGCAGCCCCAGAGAAAATTCAAATTAGTTCTTGTGGTTGCTTGAGAACCCTGCCTGTGTGGGGGCAGTTCTGTTTGTGTTGTTACAGGAAATGGATGGATGGTGTAGATCCCTGTGGAGCAGTGTGACTCTACTTCCCTCACCGGTGAGAGCCTTCTCCCCAAGGATAACTGAAGAAAGCTCCCTGGGAGGCAAAAAGACTGATCTGTTGTCAAAGCTTCCCTGTCGAGGGACTTTGCAGGGGCCTCTGGGTGGTGACTCTGACTGCTGGCCACAACTGCACTCCTCTTCAAATAGAAGAAGCCAGAGCCATCTCTACTCATTACCCCTTATTTTAGTTATTTTTCTCATTGCTGAGACAATACCTAATACCCAAAGTGAAAGGGCAAAAGGTTCACTCAGTTCATAGTTTGTAGAGGCTTAAGTCCATAATTGGTTGGCTCCAAGACAGGGTGGCACATGGCAGAGCGGGCAACAGTTCATGGCACTGGAAGACAGCAAAAGCAAGCAAGGGAAGGGAAGGAACAAGTCTCTTTCTGTACCTTATATTGTATGGCGCATACCTGCCCTAGGTCATGTGTAGCACTCACATCCTTAATCCCAGCAGTAGGCCATGAATCAACCACAAACTCTAGATTTAGCCACCTCTGAAAATACTGCCCTCCCAAGACTGCACGGACTTTGGTGGGGCATCTAGACACAAGTCTTAATACCCCTCACAGCAGTTGGGATACCTTTACAGGGTGGGGGTCAGTTGGATTGGTATAGGCAGTTAGAAAAGGCTGTACTCTTTGATAAAAGCCAGTACCAATACATTGCAGCTGTGAGTGAAGACCTACCTATTAAAGGACAGATTGCCAGCAAAGGATAGGATGGCTGCACCTGCATACTTCCCCTGGGGATGAAAGGTAGTGATTGATATTTAAATGTTTTTGTTGTAAAAATGAAAAGGGGGAGATGTGGAAGACCAGAGGAGAATGGAGGCCTAACTGGCCTCCTCTGTGAGCACAAAGGAGAAAAGTAACATGGAGGGATGACAACATGTTGCCAGTTCTAGGGAAAAGTTCATACAATTGAGATTAAGTTGTTTACCTGAGCATGTATTAGTGAATATTGGAAAGCAGATGAATCTTGTGGTATTTTAATTGCTTGTACCTGTGTTTGAGTGAATCAAAGCAGGATGAGCCACACTTAGGGCATCTCTGCCTACTAAGAGGCAAGAGGTCCATGGATACCTGCATGTTAAAATAACTCGGTGTCTAGTTTGTCTTTCACCCTTGTTTATCCCCTGGGTTGAGGTGGGACTAGGTCCCCCACATTCCTTTTAAAGTTAATTTGTCTTTCCTTCCTGGCTACTTTTATGATCTGCTCTTTGGTTTTGATATTTTCCAGTTGATAATGGTCTATTTCAGAATATATTGTGTTTATTTATCTTCTTTCTTCATTTTAAAAATCAGTTCTGGAAAATGATTAACTCATTTATTGAAAGGTTGCTTCTTTATTACTTGCTCCTTCTTTCTGGAATTCTAACTGTACATATGTTATACCTTTCTACTTGATCCTTCATGCTACTTCTTTTTTGTGTTTTTCCATGTCTTTGTGCTTTATTTTATTTTATTTTATTGGTACTAGTAATCAAACTCATGGCCTTGCACTTGCCAGGCAGGCACTACTCCATTGAGCTATATCCCTGGCCCTGTGCTTAATTCTAATAATCTCTTCAGTTTTCATTTCTAGTTCACAGTGTCTCACTTTGGAAGTCACTAATCTACTCCATAGCCAATCATTAAGGTTTTAATCTCAATTATGAGATTATTTTTTCCCTTCCTAGAAGGTCTATTTTGTTTTTCTTGAAATATGTTTGGGTGTACTTTATATTTTTAATTTTCTGCATTTTCAAATGTTCTCTGCTTCTTTAGGTATGTGTCAGCCTACTTGGG
The DNA here is from genome assembly GCA_004363535.1 of Dasyprocta punctata. Taxonomy (NCBI): domain Eukaryota; kingdom Metazoa; phylum Chordata; class Mammalia; order Rodentia; family Dasyproctidae; genus Dasyprocta; species Dasyprocta punctata. The sequence continues at coordinate 15,657 of RJWM01015307.1, forward strand.
GGGCCCAAGGTTAACGAATACAAATGCGCCAACAGCAGCAACAGCAGGTAGTGTGGAGCTGAGCACCAGAGTGTAGGAGCCCAAGAATCACCTGTTTCTTTATTGTATAATTCTTACACCGGTTGTTAACTCATATTTATATTCTTACACAGTGTGATAACCAGCCCATGCATGCTTACCTGTGCTAAGTCATGGTTACATAATTTTATCCCACTGTGCGCTTTCACTAGATGAGCAGGGTCATGTCCTGAGGTGTCCTTAGAGGCCCCTGAGCTTTGAACCAGTCTGAGTGGTTTGCCACAGCATGTTAAACATTTAAAACTTTATGTCCAATAATTCAAAATAAAATATTTTCCCCTTTTTTTGTGGCATTAAGTTCTAAGCTCCCATTTTCCTGGACTCTGGCTGTAGGAGCTCGCAGAAGGCTGGGAGGTAAGCAGGTTTTGCAGAGAAGAACTGCAGTTTCTTCTGCTCAGTGCCTTAAGCAATTATCAGTCTGGGATGGTTTGCAGTCATATTTTTGGCTTGAGATTTTTCAAACTGGGAGGAAGCACAAATTGAACTGCAAACTTAAGTAAAATTTAAAATCAAATAAATTTAACTAAAATCAAATAAAATGATTTTAATTCTCTAAAAATGACATTTAATAAATATCTATGTGTCTGAGTGTCGTCTGTATCCATCCCTTCACTCATCTGTTTCTCTCTGTGTATGTGCTCAGAGTTGTCTGAAACTAAATCTCTCCACAGTTTATTCTCAGATAATACAATTTGATAAGTTTTATGCTTTGACCTTTGTTCTATTTTGTATGGCTTAATTTTATCTTGTAATGATCACATTTTTTTCCTAATAAAAGAAAATTCTTTAAGAAGAAACAATACGCAAACCCTGCACTGTAATATATTAAATACTTTCCTCAGCCTTGGTGGTGGTCTCTTGCCTGGCATCCCCTCATCTTTCTGTTCTGCAACTGGCTTCCTACCGTGTGTTCTGTGCCTAAGTCTCTGGCTGTAACCCTAGAGCAGAATCCAGTCTCCAGCTTCTGTACTTGCTGACAGACCTAACCAAGCCTGCCTACTTGGTTTTCAAATCTGACTGACAACGCAAGTCCTTTTGCCAGGACCTGTCTAGCAGATCATTTTGACCAACTCTTGGTGCCAAATGCGGTCTTGGCATTGGTCCTCTCCCCAGCCAGCCCCTCCTGATGCGTGTTCTTCAGGTCCAATACAGTCCTTGCAGCCTCTGCGTGGGTGGGACTTCCCCCAGCACACAGACCCTTGCAGGTGTTACATGACATCTGTCTAGATCTCTCCCTTCCTCGCCCTCCCCTTGCCCTCTGTGTCCTCTTCTCTTTTTCAAGCACTTCTTCCAGCCCCTCTTCCTCCTGATTGCCCTCCTTTTTTTCTCCTTCCCTCTTTTCTTTTTCTTGCTTTGTTCATTCTCCCTTTATTTCTTACTGCAAAATGATTTGTTAGGAGGATTAAGCAGAATTATAAAATGCAAACTGCTTGTCAAATTATTGAACACATAGTAAATGCTCCCTCCATGGAAGCAAGTATTATTATTAATGATTGAGTTATTCATCCACTCATTTATTCAACAAGCACTGGTGAGTCTAGCATGTGCTAGGCACAGTGCTAGGCATCCCTGCCTAAGATGATCATTCAGACAGAACTGCCACCTTTAAGGAGCTTGTGGCCAAGTAAAGAGTGACAGGGAGCGGACAAATCCTCCACACTTGACCAGCCTTCTGACCCCTGGGTGCCATGGCACGCAGCACCCAGTACACACAGGTCCTGGGTTCTCAGTCCTGTAGTGAAAATCAGGAGAACAGCTTCGCAGCTTGTTAATGTTGCCAATGTGACAATGTGTTTCCAGAGCTGGATGGGCAGTGACATCAACAGTCTTATAGCCAAGAAATGGATTTCAAGGGCTCAAAATGGATGCTTTTGACTTGCTCAGAACTATCAGTCAGCCTGCTTGGCCCCAAAGCCTGGGATCCTTGAGGAGGAGTTTTTAAAAAAATCTGTATTTCAGTCATTTTTTACAAACAATTAGTAGGTAAGATATAAAGAGGGGTGACAGTATTTGCTGGGAGCAATCTGGGTCTCTGCAAGTGTTGAAATTTCCTTTTCTAAAATTTTCTTTTATTTTTAAAAAAGCAAAACAGAAAAAAAAGGATAGAAATGATACAGAACTTCAAAAAAAAAGTAGGGAATTAACATTAGATATCAACTGCAGAATGGATAAAAAAGATGAGGTACTTTTATACAATGGAATATTACTCAGCTATAAAGAAGGATAATCTTGAGGCTTTTATAGGTAAATGGAGACAACTTGAGACCATACTCAAAAGTGAAATAAATCAAACTCACATTTATAAATATAAAATTGAAATTTCCTTTTAAAAGTAACCCACACATTGTGTGGCACTTCTTAAAATATTTAGCTTTTAGAAAATAAGTTGTCCTAGGACATTCACGGGATAATTTTTCACAAGTAGTTGAACTGATTTTAAGGCTTAATTGTGTGTGACATGTGTCATTTCTACCTGTATTGACCACTGGACCTTGTGGCAGGTCTCTTGCTGCGTCCCTGTGCACAGTGGCCATCCAGAGGAGGAGGGGTGGGTGTCAGCAGGGGTCCCTGAGCCAGACTGAGGGCCACAGGCTCTCAGCTTTCTGTCTTGACGTCTCCCTCTTTCTCTCTCCTTCTTGGTCTCCTTTTCTGGGCTAGTTCCAGATGTGAACTGATAGTCCCTCTTTCCCTTTTTCCTCTAGGCTGGTCACCTGTCCAACTACTTTTGGTACAGAATCTTATATCAAAATCTATCTACCCCAACCAGAACCCCTTAAATGCCTACTGGTACTTCAAGGTCAGTCCAGGTGTTGTGTTACATCAGTGCTTTTCCTGATTGGGAAGTTAACAGTGATTCCTATTAGGTGGCACAGGGGCCCCAAGTCAGGGTTAATGCACATCTTTCAAAGTCCCTTAGGAGTTAGTCTGCTTAACAGTTTTTCACTACCATAGAAGCAGAGTAAGTGAAATTGTCTTAACCTCTTGCTGTGGTTGAAAAAGTTCACATGTTGGAAATTTGTTCTTTAACACAGTGTTATCGTGAAGTGGGAACTTTGAGAGGTGATTGAGTTGTCAGGGCTCTGCCCTTATGAATAGATTCATACATTCATAAATTAATGGGTTAATGTGTAATAAGTTGATTAATTAGCATGGTAATGGGTCTGTTATGAAAGCTAGTTTGGCCGTGTCTTGTGAGCTTACTTGCTGTGTGATGCCCAAGTTGCCTTGAGATGCTGCAGAAAGTCCCCACTAGTAAGCACCACACCAGACACTGATGCCATGTTCTTTGACTTCTCAGCCCTCAATATACATTGTCAAGGGGGAATGCTATTCCTTATAAGTTTCCTACTCTGCGGTGTAAAATCTTCAGTGATAGAAACATAAAACAGTCTTTCTCACCTAGTTCAAGATGCAAGGACCTCCCTCTGCAACCAAGGTCTTTTGAAGACCTCTGAAGATTCTGTAGACTCCTGCATTTCTGACACATCTTCTGTTTAACCACTTGGTGTACTTCTCCTGCTGTCTCGCAAGTACATGACCACTCTTCTGGGTCTTCCCCTTTTTAGCCAAGCTGAGTTCAAGCCATGTGTCATGCACTTGCTCTGCACTGGTGTCCACCCTGAGTATCACATGTAGACTAAAGTGAAGTCCAGCCTGCTCTTAGTGGTTCCCTGAGCTCGTGAAATAGTTTTTTTTTTCCTTCCTTGAATTTCTTTCCACTTGGTCTCCATTTCTCTTCCCTCTAATCCCTTAAGTAAAGCCACTGATATGGTCCTCTTTTACCAGTTTCTAGCTTTTGAACCCATCTCAGAGTGAAATCCTATTTTGAATGTCAAAAGTTAAACAGTAGTTCTGTAATAATGCCTTGCCCTGAGGCAGATGGATGTAGGAAGGCAAAATAGAAAAACATAACGATATGTTTCCAAATTTTCCCCTCTTTTCATAATCAAATGTTTACACAACTTCCACATAATTTGGATTCTACCACATGCTCTTTTTGATAGGTCTTTGTCACTTATCCATATGCCATGTGTACTGTTTCCATGTCATTACTTTTTTTTTATTTTGAAGAGAATAAAACCAAATGAAATAAAACAGAATAGAGTCAATCAAAACAAAACAATGAACATGGTACATGACTTCAAAAAAAAGATAAAAGGAAATCAATAATGGTTACCATAATGCCTCTAGTTATCTTCAAAATAACTGCACATACCATCAGGCATAATAAAATCGTACAGAATGATACTGAATAAAACCAATAAAAACAGAACAACAGAAGCAATACAGGACTTCAAAACAATAGTAAAACAACAGTGGCTACCATAATGCCTCTTGTTGTCTTCAAAGTACTTGCCTATACCATCAGAATAATACAATCAATCAAAACAAAATAGAATAAAATCAATAAAAACAAAACAATGAAAGCAATATGGGCTTCCAACAAGATAATAGGAAATCAACAAAGGCTACCAGACTATATTTTTTCTTTAAAATGGCTGTCCATGCTGTCAAATATAATAAAATCAGACAAACTGAAACAGAATAGAACCAAACTAAGCAGAACAATGAAAACAATATGGGATTCATATCACAATAATAGCTTAACAATGGCCACTGCCTTCCCTGTTCCTCCCCTTTCACATTCATGCTACATATTGTGCATTTTGCATCCCACTAACTCCTTTAGTTTTTTATACTAGGGAGACAACATGATATTCACCCATGTGACTCTGAACCTTTTCATCCATGAACATGATCTCAAGTTGTATTTATTTACCTTCAAGAGCCCCAAGGTTATCTTTTTTTATAGCTGAGTAGCTTTCCATTGTATAAAATGCCATGTCTTTCTTGTCCTCTCTGCAGCTGATGGGCAAGCTACCCCCACTTCTTCCTGGTTCCCTATCACATAGAATGGTGTTCTCTCTCCTTTGATTTTCAGTCTGTGAACCCCCTTTCGAGTTAAATGTGTTTCTTGTATAAAGCATACTGATGGATCCTGTCTCCTGATTCACTCTGCCTGTATTTCTTTTTATTGGTGAATTGAGGCCATCTACATTAATGCTTATGGCCCACATGCACTGCCTTGTCTGTGTGGTTCTATTTTCCTGCCAGTGGCTGCTTACTTGTCCTCTCCATTCAATTGTCTGCCCACTTGGTGATCCCCCTCTGCCGCTGTTCCTGGAGCTGTGGTCTTACTTATCTCTCTGTAGAATGTCCTTCAGTATCCTTTGTAGGGTTGGTTTGGTGGTCATAAATTCCTTCAGTAGTTCTTTGTCATAGAAGTATCTAGTTTCTCCATTAATTTTGAAAGAAAGTTTTGTAGGGTACATCAATCTGGGTTGGAAGTCGTTTTCTTTCAGGACTTGAAATACTTCACTCCAAGTTTTTCTTGACTTGATGGTTTGTGTTGAGAAGTCTGTCATAATTCTGATGTGTTTTCCTTTATAGGTGATCTGTTTCTTTTCTCTGACAGCTTTTAATATTCTGTTCTTATGTTGAATTTCTGGGATCTTGATTATTATATGTCTGGGTGTAGATTTATTTTGATTATGGCTATCTGGAGTTCTGTATGCCTCGCTTATCTGAATGTTACTTCCTTTTCCTATGCTTGGGAAGTTTTCTGATATTATTTCTGTAAACAGACTTTTAATGTCATTTGTGTTGACCCCTGCTTTTTCACTCACACCTATTATTCTTAAGTTATGTTTCTTTGGGTTGTTTTGCAGCCCTTGAATTGTTACTTCCTGGTTCCTTGTTATTTTTAAGAGATCTTTCCTTTTGCAATCACAAACTGCAAACCTGTCTTCAAGGTTTGAAAATCTATCTTTAGTTTCTTTCAAGTGGTTTTCCCAGCTTTCAATGGAATTTTTAATTTCCTGGATATTTTTGAACCTATTTTATGTATTCTAAATCTTTCTTATATTGTTCATTCAAGGTTTTCCTCATTTTCCTCTTCTCCTCCATTTTTTAATGTATGACTTCTTTAGAGGTGATTAGCAATGCTTTTACTATGTTTTTCATTTCTTCTTTTACCTGAGATAATATTTCTGTTCTAATTTCTTTTATAGCCTCATGAAGTTGTTTCTTTACTTCAGTTGCCATCACTTCAGAAACTTCAGGTGTGTGACTCCCCATCTCTTCCATGGTTACATCTACTGGACTTGCTCTGCTTGAGTTGGAGTCCAGAGGTTGCCTTTTGCTTCTTTGTCTTGACATTTTTCTGGGTTCTTCCAAACAAGCAGTAGTGGTGCACTTCCTGTGTTGGCTACTATTTCTCTGAAGTGATACTGTTTGGTTCTTCTAGCCAGTGCTGGCTATGGGTGTGCTGGTGCAGGGCTGTCTGCTGCTTTTCCCAGCCTGTATTAGCTCACCAATGGCTGGTGAAGTGTGTGCAGGGGTAGGACTGGCCTCTGCCTCCTAGCTGGTTACCAGAGAGGCTCTTCCACCCACAATGGCTGCCTGAGTGCACAAAGGGGCAGGGTCTGCCACTGCCTCCTGACCAAGCTGGTCACTGGCAAGGAGCCCCCACAATGGCTGTTGGAGTGCGTGTGGGGGCGGAGCTGGCCACTGCCTCCTGACCAAGCTGGGTACCTGCAAGGAACCTCCACACTGGCCCCTGCAATGTGCGTGGGGTTGGGGCTCAGTCTGTGTGATTTCCACCAGTCTGCACCCAGCTAGGAGCTGCTGGAGGAACCCTGCAGCAGTTTTGGTTCTGGGCTTACCTGGCTGGACTCCAGAATGACTTCCAGTCAATGGCTCTCTCCTGTGGGAGGACTGAGTCCTCTGCACTCACTGCCAGCCAGTGCACTCCTCCACATCCGCTGCTCCCTTCCACCACTGTGTCTGTTTGCAGAGGCCTCTGGGGTCACTGGCCACCGCAGTCACTGTGACCGTGCATCCCCAGGTTCCAACAGCTCCTTTCACACAGGGGGTCTGACTCTGGGCACTAGTGCCACCAACCACCACCTTCTTCATTAAATTTTTCCTTTTACTGTCTCTGTGGGTTTCATTTCTCACTTTAGATTCTTCCTGGGTCCAGGGGACCCACTTCCTTCCTTCTTGTCTTCCCCTTCTTGTCTTCCAGCATCTGGACTGTATTTCTCAGAGAGGCTGTTTACTCTGCTGCTTACTATTCTGCCATCTTCCCAGAAGCATTAAATACTTTTCTAAAACATGACTTTTAATGACTCTAAAGAATTAAATTAAACGTATGGTGGGAAGGAAAATAAATCATTATTTTGAAACCTATTGACAGTTTGTCTTAGTTTCTCTGGGATGTGGTAGCAAAATTCATTTAAGGAAGTTTATTTTATTTCATTTTATTGGTATTGGGATTAAAAAATTCTTTGATGATCTTTTAGCTACTGCAAAGATAGTAGAGCTGAATGAGGAGGCAGTGAGACAACTCCTTGAAGTAGTTCTGTTTGTAGATTTTTGGCTTCCTTTGGGGGCAGTGAGCTAGGCTTGCAAACCTGTTTCCCCATTCAGTGAGAAGGATTTGGATACCTATGGAAGTGACCCCTCTCAGGATGGGTATGCCAGATCAAAAGGTGAGATGGTAAGTGAGGTGTTCCTTGCTTTAAAATATGAATGATGGGTTTAGGACTATTGATTCCTGACTTTGAAGTTTTATTTTTTTATTTTATATTTTGTGAGCTTTTTGGTGAAGACTGTTAAACACACAGGTACAGATCCAAGTCATATTTTGAGAAATTAAAGAAAAGGGATATTCTCACACTTCAGTAAAGAGGGGAGAGGTTAAATACATGACCAAAAGATACTAGAATCCCAAAGCAGCATTAACTCAAGAGGACAGTTACCACCAGAAATTATAGCTACTCTTCATGAATTGTTAGTAATATTCAGGAATCCTTGTGTCACATAAAATAGACAGACTAGTTATTTTATTTGAATATTATACAATAAACTAACTACATCAGTGCTGGAAAACCCAGAATACTTCAACTGTAAGTGTATCATAATTTATGTAACCATTCTCTATTTGAGTTATTGTTTCTGCTTTTCCACTATTATTCGTAATACTACTATGAACAGCATTAAAGTTGTCTTCTTTGGGCAAATTCCTAGAAGAGAAATGGCACTGGTGATGGCTATACCCATTTTAAAATCTTCTGGGCGTGGTGGTGCATGCCTGTAATCCTTGTACTTGGGAGGCTGAGGCAGGAGGATCACCATCAGTTCAAGATCAGTTTAGGCTACATAGTGAGTTCAAAGCAAACCTGGACCCTGTCTCAAAAAAATCTAGTAATATAGAGCAATTTTGTTTGAAGTTTTTAAATTTGAGCAGACATCTACAGGACCATTACTCTATTAGGATTGTCACTTTGCATATAGCCAATAACCAGATGAAGGATTCCGTAGTTAGATGGAACAATCATACTTACTGACTGGGACACATTAAAGGGATCAGATAGCTGTCTGATACTTCTAGTTTCAAAAACAAAAATGATTCAGTATCAACCTTGTAAGTTAGATTTCATGAAAATTGCATTTAGAAAATGCATGGAATTTTGTGCATCCTACAAATCTGTAGCTGCTAATAACTAACTTCTCTGACCTTCTTTTAGGGGTGAGAGAAACTTGCAGATTCCAATGTTTATGTCTTCATGACTCCAGAAATTAAAGAAAAACAAACCACCTAGAATCTGCGTGCTCTGGTGTCTGCCACCTATGAGCCCTAGTAATATGATTCAGGGATATTTATGCCCTCCTTTTTGAATTGTTACAGCCTAGACTATGCTGTTTCTTATGTTTCCTTGCTTGCAAACCAATGTACAAGCAGAGATTTTGTGTTCTTCTGTACAGGGGTAGATAGGCTCCTTTGGAAATTCTAGAAAACTTTCCAAGTTTATGGCACAAACCACTGGTATAATAGAGAGGGCTGTTTTGCAAACTTAGATCTGTTTTCCTGGGACTGCACCCAGGGCCAGATCTTTGGGGAGGGTTCTGGTGCCCTTTGGGGTTAGTTCTGTCCCAGGCACTCACTGGCAGTAATTAGATCTCATCTGGCGTAAGACACTGGCTCCACCTTTTTTCCTGAATGCTTTTCTTTCATTAAGAATGGAGTCATCTCAGTTTGGACAACTGATGCTAGAAGAACAAGTAAATGTTTCCAATAGTGCTTGTTTACAAAGTCCTTTGTGACCAAATTGGTGCAATATAGACCACAAACATGCTCATTGATGTCCAGGAGGTCAAATCTCAGAAACAGATACCAGAGCTCCTCATGGAAATATATACAGAGCAGAATGGTAGGAAAAAAATCTATTAAATTCAGAAGGATATGGATGGGGAAGGTAAAGCAATGAGCATTCATCTTGTCTTTTTAGCTTCTAGACTCTAAAAGCTTCTTACAGAGATGACCTCACTGGGACTGCAACTGGGGGAGGCAAGTGAGGTGAGTGAGTCATGCCAGTGAAGAGGTGGATTTTGTCTTTATTTAGAATTTTGAAATTTTGTTCTTCATGGATTTTTTATATTAATTTTGATTTTCATTAGAAGAGATCATTCTACTGGCTGAACAGTATTTCCTGAAAAATTCATCTTTATGCAGAACCCCCAAATGTGAACTTCTTTGGAAATAGTCTTTACAGATGTAATTAGTTAAATGAGGTCTTCCCAGATTAGAGCATCTCTGAATTCAGTGATTTGCTCTCTTTATGAGGATACCATGTGAACATTCAAGAGTACCAAGGGAAGATAGACAGCCATGTGAAGACAGGCAGAAACAGATGTGACACAGTTACAAGCCAAGCAACATGTGAGATTGTCATTAACCAATAGAAGCTAGGAGAGAGGCCAGGGAGGGTTCCCTCCTAGAACCTTGAAGGAAAAGTGGCCTGGTTGATACTTCGATTTCTGACATCTGGTCTTCAGAATTGTTACAGAATGAGCACCTGTTGTTTTACTCTATCTAGTTTGTTGCTCTGAAGGAGGACCCAGTCATTGTCCTAATGAAATTCCCTCTTGTCTTTGTAACCTGGTGTTTTATTTTATTTCATTTCTCTTCCCTGTGCTCTCTCAAATTCTGGGGGTGAGCCTTGTAGGCAATCACCCTGTGATGGGAACTGAAATTGCCTGACTCAAACAATAATGACTTCCCTGGGCCCATCCATATCCTGTAGTACCAGACCTGAAATAATGCTGAACCAGACCACTATTTCACCAACTGCTTGACTACACAGACTTCTCACTCCTGCCCTAGTTCTACCCCTGTATAATCTTGAGGTATTGTCAGTACCGTGAAGCCAGTTCTTAGGAGGTTGCTAGACTTCTGTCCTTCCTAGTGTGACCACCCTCGAATCAATATCTTTCTTGCTTTACCACCACTTGATTCTGTGTTGATTGTTATCATGGGCCAATGACCAAACCCTTATGTTGGATCATCTGAGACAGGCCTTCAGCAAAATCACTTTGTTATGCAACTCTTGGAAACTAGTATAATTGCACTAAAATATTATTATTTTGATTACTGAGTTTTTGATGTACCTTTAAATGTTGGACCCAAGTTGAATGCCTTGCTAGCCTCACCTTGGAGCTAGGTGACACTGTCCTTTCATTTACCCACCATAATGGTTCAGTGAGGGACACACAGAGAAAAACCACCTATAGGCTCCTCTTGACATGATACATATAACATATAAATGGTGTACAAAATATTGAAAATGTGTAACAGTAGAGTGAAATATACAAAGTGGTATGAATCAAAGGGGTAGTGGCCTGGGAAATAATCTAACTCCCTTCTGACTTCATCTGGTTGTTAGCAGAAGCTAGCCCTTATATATGTAGGACTGAGGTCCTTATTTTCTTACTATCAGGTGGGAGAAACTCATATCCTACAGGCTGCCCTCAGACCTTGGCCTGTAGCCCCCTCATAATATGTTGGGTTCTTCTTCCAAGCTATCAAGAAAATCTCTCTTCAGTTGGCTATCATGAAGTCTTATGTTACAACCTATTCAAGACATTACCTGCATTTGAGTGGAGGGAATTACATAAGATGCAGACACTGGTTGGACTGTGGGGCAATCTTAGAAATTCTAGCATAGCATGCAGGAAAGAAATGAGATCAGAACCAAGGGTTGAGTCTATTGTTGCAGCAATGTTCTGGGCTGGATGACTTACTCCATGTGAGTTCCATGGGAGGAATAGGAGGCCATGCTCTAAGGAGATGATGAGTTTTTCCTCTCCAAAATGGCCTGTCTTGGGATGGTTTCCTTTGTTCCTTACTCAGGTCTCTATCTGTTATGCTTGTGAGACAGAGTTCGTATGCTTCCTTTATTCCCTCTGGTAATTACAAGCATTCCGTGAAGAAACAAAAGGAAAACCAACATTGTTGAGAATTCTGGAGTATTATAGGCTCTGGCTTGAGTGCCTTATGTGAATTATTATTTTAGTCTTCATAATAATCTTAAGAGGGGACAAGGAGGTCTCCAAAAGTTTAGCTGCAAAAGCTAGCATTTGAGCCTGAGCTCATGAATCTACAGGCAATGTTCTTTTCATTGCTTCAGTTAACATTTGTTTTACAGGATTGTTGACTTCCTCAATGCAGGCACTATGTGCAACATCAAAGCCATAACAACGAAGGGGAAAGTCCTGGCCTTTCTACTGGCTGACACTTCAGCAACATGAATAGACATTTTAAAAATGTGTAGACATGAATTGTGGATAGGACCTCTGGAGCAACTTTCAATTGTGGGAGTTGGAAGATGAGATTTGGCCTGGTCTGCAGTAAGATCTAAATGACTTCTAGCGAGCATGGAAGGCAACTAACTAAAGTGGTTGTGCAAAGTCAGAGAGGCGGGGACTGGTTAGGCAAAAGGAAGGGCTCAGGACCAGGCTGTAGGAACCCCTAAGGCACATTCCAGGTGTTTAGAAGAAGGCCCAAAAAGGCCTTCAGTCAGACCCCAGTCAGAGGCACAAAGGGCAAATATGTGTGATATATTTTGTTCTTTGATCTGGGCAGATGCAGTACCCAAATGAACCCTACAGGGCTGTGAAAAGGGTTTTAAATTTTCTTCTAGAAGCAGTGGGAAGAGTCTTGAGTTTATGCAGAGGCTGAAGCAGGTAAGACTATCTCTTCCTCTACTGTATATTTTAATTCACTTATTTAACACAATTCATTTCACCTCAAGTGCACATTTGAATCTTCTGGGTAGTTAAGAAGTTGATACCAATATTCTGCCTTAAACTTACTTAAGAGTTTGAAGGGTTAGAATCAGTATTTGTTTGAAGCCCCCTGATAATTCTCATGTTCATCCAGTTTGAAGAGCCACAGCTTAAACATCATTTATTTTATTTTATTTTATTTTATTGCGGCACCGGGGATCGAACTCACAGCCTCACGCCTGCCAGACAGGCACTTAAGCCACTGAGCCAAATTCCCAGCCCTAGTTTTTTGAGGCAGGGTCGCACTATATAGCTCAGGCCTTGCACTCATGTTGTAGCCCAAGCCGGCCTCGAACTCACAACGCTCCACCTACCTTAGCCTCCAGAGTGCTGGGATTAAAGGCGTGCACCAGCACACCCAGCAACTTAAACATTATTAATCAAAGTCCTACTTGTGTTCTCTCTAGCTCAGGTATAGGTCCGACATTGGAAACAGCATAAACTCAGAGCTGCCTTCATGAACCTTGGCTGTCCCAAGCATATTCAAGCTTCCTTTGTTCATTAGTTCATTTGATCATGAGTTTAGCCTCTGCTGGCTCCCAGAATGTGTCCTACCTGATGCTTTGTGATAGCGCCTGCAATCAAAACCCTTGCAGAGACTGTGGGGCCTGGGTCATATTCAGTAATAAAAATATCAGTCAGAGAAGAGAAAGCCCAGGCTGGTTGTAGAACAACACAGACACACAAAGACATGCCAGCCAGGTCTTAGGGGGACAGCCATGTCTAGGCCTATATTAATCACATGGCAGTGAGTGGGGGAGTAGGGGCTCCTGGGGTCATTGATGGAGGGGAGTCACCACGTGGCTCAAGTCTGAGGCTTTTCCTCCACCCCTTCACTTTGGATGGAGTCTTAGAAATGAAAGTTTTTTCCTGAAAACCCTGTCAGCAGTGGAAATATTTGAAGGTCTACTGTGGACAGAGCTCCACGGTCCCTTCCTTGACTATCTGATGTTTCTTCTTGTCTTGCCTACTCCCTTACTTTGACCACCAGAGTAGCTACAAAAGTCACTCTGAGACAGAAGGGAAAATTGAGTGTGAATTAAATGCTGTCATGTATTCTGGATTGTTTCAGTTTCCTTAGGTGAGATGTATTTGTGCGTGAGAAGTTAAGAACAATATATTATGGTATCTTCAACTTAATTTTAAATGGTTTGGTAACAAAAGCACAATGTAAGTGTTTTTGTATAAAGATGTATATATAGATAAGGAGAGAAAAAAGAAGTATGGAAAAATATTAACTATTGAAATCAGGTAAATGTATATGGGTATCCAGTTTATGTTTCAATCAAAATGTTTAAACACTTTCATAATAAAATACTGGAAGGAGCATAACATTTAAAAATGAAAAACAGAACAAAAGCCAGGTCTCATAGCACATATCTATAATCCTAGAACCTAAGAGACTGAGGCAGGAGAGATCACAAATTTGAGCTCAGTCTGGCAACTTAGTGACTTGGTAAGAACCTGTCTCAAAAATAGAAGAAAAGGGCTGAGGATACAGTTTAGAGAGCAGGCCTTGGGTTTAATTGCTAGTACCATAAAAAAGACAAGAAAAGAAAAAGAAAAAAAAAAAAGAAGAAGAAGAAAATCCCAAAACTATCAGATCTGAATTCAAGTGTTGGCACTGCTTCTCAGGGGAATGGACTTGAGCTCATTATTTTACCCCTATAAACCTCCATTTCCTCATCTTGCCACTAGAAATAGTGATACCCTGTTCAGAAGACAGTTGTTAGAATTGTTGTAGATGGTAGATATGAAGGACTTAACATAGGACTGGCCCAAGCTATGTGCTGCACAGGGTTCTGTTTAGCCACAGATGAGAATCAGATATGGCTACACCTTTCTCCCAAGTACCCATTGGTTCCCAAGGTTACTAAGAAGTTTCCCTCAGTAATGATTACATTTGGGGTACCAGTATTTTCATATGTGAAAGATGGATGGAGGAGAAAGAGTGCTTGGTACTACTGGCCTCGTCGGATCCTTAAGAAGGGGAGAAGGACACAGTCAGGTCAGGTCATTGGATAAGGTAAGGCTTCCAGGAGCCCCAGTCAATCTGTCAATAATCCTACTCAGATTCAAGCAGAAAGGGATCCTGATCACCTCCCATTAGTTTAGGCCACCAACGAGGGAAAGGGGTTGAAATGTTTAACCTCTGAATGCCTGCTGAATGATTAAGTGAATGTTTGTAACAGACGGAGAAAGCAATTGGCTGTTCTGTCTGTGTACTTTGCTGAAATGTCCCTCTGGGACCTCAGAGCTATGGAGTTTGATTGGGTTGGATTTCTGCGGTTCTGTACTCATGTCTAAGTGGTGATAAAGGCAAATCGTCCTCTGTAATGTGGATCTGAACTGGTATGGGGTTTATATATCCCACCTGCTCAGACAGACTTTCATCTCTGTGAGGGGAGTGGCCAGACCCAACAAACATTTGGTTCCTTGTTTGAGGAGCACCAATCCTTTGTTACCTCACCATTGAAGAGTAAAACACATACACTGTAGGGAGATAGAATGAATGTAAGCCAGAGAAAATCAATAATCCTAGATTGTTTGCTGAAAAACTTCAGAAGAGGATTCCTGGATGATTACAGAATAAAAATGAAACTCTGAAACTTCTGTGAGATTGACTGGCCAAACCTGAGCCCTAATTGGCCACCCAAAAGAAGTCTTGATGTTGAGACTGTCCAGCACATCTGGAATAGCATAACAGACTCCAAAAACAGCTACCCTGACTAGTACACTTATATTTATTATTGACTTAACCTGTGTCAAATTCTGCCAACTTGGCTCCATACCTGTGCTCTACATGACAAAAGGACCATTTTGGTCATCAAAACAAATCCTGAAACCCTCTTGGGCCTGTCTTAAACCAGAGAAAGTTTGCACAACCATACCTGAAGATCCTGAGTCTGATCTGCTGCCTCCTTACATCTATAGACCCCAAGCTGCCTGGTTGGCCTCAGTGCCCCTGTTGCCAATCCAAGTGCAGTTGCCACAGCTGCCAGAGTAGGACTCTGCCCTTCTTGACTCCTCTGCACCACTACCACTGATTCAAGTACCACTGTTTCAGTTGTTGGGGAGCCCCACCATTCTACACTCCACAATGCTTTTGCTGAAGCCACAGCCAGTAGCACCACAGCCACCTCAGCCAGCACTGTCATGGCCAGGGTCACCACTATCACGACTGGAACTGGAACTGTTGCTGCTCCTCCTCAAATCTGTAGTGCTGCTGCTGTCACCACTGCCAGGTGCATCTCAGGGCTGACGCCTGTTCTCGCCTGTTCCAACAGTGCCCTCTGAAGGTCCCTCAGCTCCATCAGTTATTCTTGATTCCACTGGACTTATGCAACCTACCCAAGCCTCTGCTCTGAAATTTCTCCTGTTGTCTGAAGGGCTGCATCTGCCACTCCTCCCATCTGCTACCCTGCACATGGAGGCCCCAGCTGCTATTCCAGACACCAGAGCTCCAATGCCTGTAACTACTGCAGTACCTCTTGAACCCTAGACTGACTCTTTATCAGATGCTGTCAACATGGACAGACACACTGACAGCCCTCTCAGCCATCACCTCCACTCTGCCACTTAGCTCAAATTTCCAGTTCATCTTCTGTTGCTGCTCCATGTCTACCCCAGATCCCAGGAAGGTGCACCCAACCAGCCGCCCTTGTTGCATCATCATCCATTCAGTTCAACGGACCCCATAAATAGGAAACACCACAACCTGTCCTACTGAGAAGCCCCTAGTAGTGACTGTCCTCCTTACTGCCATCTTCCAGACCCACGTACTGACTTAGGACGATATTCACCAACTTCTTTTGACCCCATTTCATACCAAAGAATGTTTCTGCATTCTGGACAGGGCTCAAAATTGGCTGAAATCAAAAGTCTCTACCACTATGATTGATCCTGATGCTTGGGTGAATACTGCCTTCCCTCAAGCACTTCCAAATTAGGACTATGATACACCACAGGGTCATGAAGCCCTGGACTATCCCCTTCCCATGTGTAGTTTCTTAATCTACCATCCTCCGTGAAATCATCAGCCTGCTAGACAGGGATCCCTGTGCTTGTCCTGGGCCCATAACACGTGGGGGTTTCTTTTCTTTTCTTTTTTTTTTAGAGTTTTTTTTATTTAAGAGAAAAAAGACAGATATAAGAAACACAAAAAGCAAAAGAGACAAACAAACTACAACAGCAAATCCACAACAGTAATACTATAGGTTTACAAAACAAGATGATAGGAACTTGACAATGGTCGCAATACTGTGTATCGTTACCTTCAACAAGGTTGTTTACATTAACAGATATAGACATGTAAAATTGATCTAATCATATGAGTATTAACTTATCTTTCTCAATAACTAATACATTCAGCAGTATAGTCATTTTAGTTATCTTACATATACATATATACAGATTTATGTCTTTTTCCTTTTCCCTTCCTTCTTTCTTCCTTTTCCCTTTCCCAATTACTTTTGCTCTTTGAGCAGTTTTTTACCCTTACACGGTATTTATTGTAGATTTTGGATCATATATGCTTTTTCAGTTTCTTACACTAGGGAGACAATATGGTATTTACACATGTGGGTTTGATTTATCTCACTTATGAATATGGTCTCAAGTCGTGTCCATTTACTTATAAAAGTCTCAATGCAATCTTTCTTGATAGCTGAGTAGTACTCCATTGTATAAAAATGCCACATCTTTTTTATCCATTCCTTGATTGATGGGCACTTGGGTTGCTTCCAAGATTTGGCTATTCCAAATTGGGTTGCTATAAATACAGGTGCACAAATATCACTGTGTTATGATGTTTTCAGTTCTTCTGGGAAAATGCCCAGAAGTGGGATAGCTGGGTCAAATGGGATCTCTAATCCAAGCTTCTTGAGGAATCTCCACACTGATTTCCACAGTGGTTGTACCAGTCTACATTCCCACTGACAGTGGAGAAGAGTTCCTTTTTCCCCACAACCCCTCTAGCATTTGTTGTAGGTTGGTTATTTATTTATTTATTTATTTAATTTATTTACTTTTATTTTAAAGATAATAAAATCCAACAAAACATAACAGAACGAAGTCAATCAAAACAAAGCAGTAGAACTGGTACAGAACTTCAAAGAAAGATGCTATGAAAACAATAGCTACTATAGTATATCTTGTTGTTTTCAGAATAGTTGATCATTCCAACAGGTACAGTAAAATCAAACCAAAAACCCCACAATAAAACCAATAAAAACAGAGTATAAAGTAAGGCCAAAAAAATTAATCAGAATAAAGCAAAACAATGAGAACAATATTGGGCCTTGAAGACAAAACAGAAGAGAATCCCCCATTTTTGCTATATTGTGTACTGTCATCTTCCATAGAGATGCTCAGGCTGCCAGTCCCAGGCCTGCAAAATGAACAAAACAATACTAGTATTTAGTTGTTTTATGTACCTTAGTTGCTATCAATTTAACCAGACCTCCAAAGGAGCAGGTTGCTTTATGGGGTTGGAGGGGGAAGAGCTTTGTCCTTGATTTTTAGCCCATGTGCCTGTAGGCGTACATGGGAGTGGGGTGGGCGGGGCACATGTTTCTCTTCCTGGGATCCACGCCAGTCGCGCAGGCCCCAGGAAGGCAGAGTTAGTTGTCTTCTGGTTGGAGGCGCTCAGGCCCAGTGGGACGGGCTCCCAAGAGGCCCATTTCTTTCTCTTCCTGGGGTCCACGCTGGTTGTGCAGGCCCCCAGAAGGCAGACTTTGTTGGTTGATTTTTTAATCTTGGCCATTCTTTCTGGAGTGAAATGGAATCTCAGTGTTGTTTTAATTTGCATTTCCTGAATGACCATTGATGTTGAACATTTTTTCATATATTTATTTGCCATTTGTATTTCTTTCTTTGAGAAGTGTGTATTCATCTCGGATTCCCATTTTTGGATTGGGTCCTTAAATTTTGGGACCCTGATTTCTTTCAATTCTTTATATGTTTTATATAGAAGTACTTTGTCTGATAGACAATTGGCTAAGATATTTTCCCTGTTCGTGGGTTTTCTTTTCACTCTGTTGGAGATTTCCTTTGACATGCAAAAACTTTTTAGTAAGATGAGATCCCAATTGTTGATTCTGGGAAGTATTTCCCATGCAATTTGATTTTTGTTCATGAACTCTCTGCCTACTCCTATGTCATCAAGATTTTTACCTACTTCGTCTTCCAGCAAGTTTAGTGTCTCTGTTTTAATATTCAGATCTTTGATCCATTTTGACTTTATTTTAGTGCGTGGTGATAGACATGGATCTAGTTTTAGTTTATGGCATACAGAAAGCCAGTTTTTCCAGCACCATTTGTTAAAGAGACTATCTTTCTTCCAAAGTACATGTTTGGCCCCTTTGTCAAACATGAGGTGGCTAAGTGTGTTTTTAGTTGTGGCTGTGTCTTCTAATCTATTCCACTGATCTTCAGGTCTGTTTTGATTCTAGTACCATGCTGATTTTATCACAGTAGCTTTGTAGTATAGTTTCAAGTCAGGGATTGTGATGCCTCCTGCCTTCCCTTTGTTGCCCAGAATTGTCTTTGCTATTCTAGGTCTCTTCTAGTTCCAGATGAATTTCAGGAATGCTTTCTCTAGCTCTGTGAGGTAGGCAGGTGGTATTTTGATTGGGATTGTATTAAATCTGTATAACAATTTTGGGAGAATGACCATTTTCATGATGTTTATTCTTCCTATCCATGAACAAGGAATATCTTTCCATTTTCTGAACTCTTCTTTGATTTCCTTTTTCAGAGTAATGTAATTTTCACTGTATAGATCTTTTACTTCCTTTGTTAGATTGATTCCTAAGTATTTCATTTTTTTGGATGTTATAGTGAAGGGTGTGATTTTCCCTTATTTCTCTATCAGTGACTTTGTTGTTTGTGTACAGGAATGCTATTAATTTTTGAGTGTTGACCTTGTATCCAGCAACATTACTGAATTTGGTTATTACTTCTAGAAGTCTTTCAATGGATTTTTGGGGGTCTTCTATGTAGCGTATCATGTCATCTGCAAATAATGATAATTTTACTTCTTCCTTTACCATCCTTATTCCCTTTATTTCTTTCTCTTGTCTAATTGCTCTGGCTAATATTTCCAGAACTATATTGAATAGGAGTGGTGATAATGGACATGTGGGGGTTTCTAATAGTGATCTTTAAGAGGCATCTGGTTCTTACTTCAGGACCATAACTCTAAGATCACCCACTCATTCCCCTTAAATAATACATCTCAATGGACTAATTCCTAACTGGCCCATGACCAACATAACTGTGATTCCAGGCATTTGGTATCTTTTTCTTTTTGGGGATGCTGTGACTCACCATGGCCATAAAGGCTTGGTCTCAGTCAACTCAATTGAAGCTGGACTTACGGTGAAATATTCTTACCTCGCATAGGCTACCTCGGTGTGAATTATTTTAATGCTCGGAAGACATATTGTAATCAGTGTATACACCTGTATACACACATAATAAACCCAACCGCAAACACTTAGTTGATAAACCAATCATAACCAAATCCAAAAAACTTTTCAGCATTCATAGAGTGTAGAATTTCCACTTTTTCCACTGCACTGCTCTTCTGGCAGGGTTCAAGGAAGGAGGGAAAAAGTCAATAAACATGTCTAAAATTACAGAAGTTATTCAAGAGCCCAGTTAAAGTCAGGCAAAATTTTGTGAGAGACTCTCTGAAGCCTACTGGGTCTATACACCCTCTGACCCAGAGGCATCTCAAAATCAGCAGATGGTCAATGCTACCCTCATTGCCCAGCCTGCCTACAACATTAGGAGAAAAATCCAGAAGTTTGTTGGCTTTGCTGGCATGAATGCCACCCAGTTACTTCAGATTGCTCAAAAGTTTTTCTTGAACTGAGAGAGAAGAAAAGAATGAACAACAATGTGAGACAGATCACAGGACCCAGCAAAAAGCTGTATTCCTGACTGCAGTAGGAAAGCCTGTTCCTGAAATACCTCTTTAAGGGCCATTCCACCACAGCAACCGATACAAAGGAGCCCCACAAGTATCACAGCCTAAAACTGTCGGCAGAACTCATGCCCTGGCATCTAACCAATGTGTTCACTGCAAACAAATTAGACACTGGAAAGATAAATGTCTCCTCTGTCTGCAGGACACAAAGAAACCTGACGGTCTGGAGCCACCCCACCCTGAGCCTTTTCTCCTTCTCCTTGATGACAATGAATAAGATAGGCTGAGCTCCATTAGACTCGACCCTCAGGAGCCCGTGTTCATTGCCAGAATTAGGGGGAAAACGATGACTTTTGTGTTGGAGAATGGATTTGAATATTGGGTTGTAACTCAATCTGTTGTTCCTCTAAAAAATCCAAGTTTTTGACACCAATGGAACCCTCACTGAAAAATTGCTGTCAGAGCAGGTCCTATGAGATTGGTGGACATTTTATCAAACGAATTTTTATACATGCCTGAATGCCCCATTCCTCTCCTGGGACATGATTTCCTCTCCAAATTAGGGACAACCATCTCTTTCCCTCCAAATCAGACAGCTTCTCTCATGCTCAGGTCTACTATTCCAGGCTTGATATTGACTCTGACTGTACTGTGAGAAGAATGGCATTTACATTGGCCAGAAATGCCTCACAATCATGACCCTGAAGTTTTGAGAGATTTTTTTCAGAGGTTTGCACAAAGAACTCACCTCTGTGGCTTGTGATCAATCATGCCTCCTTGGTGGTCGATCTCTGTCCCACTATATTGCCTGTTGCTGTTAAACAAGAGACTGTGTCAAGAGAAGCTTGACTTGGCATTCAGCCCAACATCTCCCACCTGAAGCAGTTTGGAATACTGATAGAATGCCCATCACCTTGAAACACACCCCTCCTCCCAGTGAAAAAAACAGATGGGGACTACTGGCTAATTCTGAATCTCCATGGTATCAATGCAGCCACCACCACTCTGCACTCAGTGGTCCCCAATCCTTATATTCTCCTGGGTTTGTTTCCTATATGTTGTTTGGTTCATCTGTCTGGACTCAAAAGATGTTTTCTTCTGCCTGCAGGTTGCACCTGCTAGCCAGCCCCTCTTTGCCTTTGAATGGGAAGACCCAGAGATGGGGTGGAAAGGCCAATTTACCTGGACTTGTTTACTACAAGGCTTTAAGAACTCCCTCACACTCTTTGAGGAATCACTGGCAACTGATTTAGCCTGGTTTGAACATACAGACTTAAACTGTACTCTTATACAGTACATAGATGACATTTTATTCTGTAGTTCAAATAAGACAGACTGATGGAAAGGGACACAAGCCCTACTCTGCCTATAAAGTCTCCTGGAAAAAGGCTCAAATATGTAAACAAAATGTATAGTATTTGGGGTTCAACTTGGAAAAAGGACTCAGGCACCTGGCCCTGAAAGAAAAGAAGTAATCTGTTCCATTCTGAGACCTGAAAATAAAAGGCAGCTAAGCGAATTCCTGGATGATGTAAGATTTCGTCAAATTAGGTTGCCAGGGTTTGCCAAAAAGGCTAAACCTCCATATGATATACTAGCAGGAAAAGAGAATGAAGGGGAGATATTTAATTGGCCTTTAGAGCAGACTGAATCCTTTCAGATCATAAAAAGGACACTCTCAGCTGCCCTGGTATTGGGCATCCCTGACATGACCAGACCATTCAATCTGTTTGTTGATGAATAGAGACATGTAGACTTGGGGTTCCTCACTCAGAAAGTCAGCCCCTGGCAGAGATCCATCACTTATTTGTCAAAGATCCTGGGTCCCATGGCAGAGGGATGACCTCCCTGCCTGAGGGCATTGGTAACTACTGTCCTTTTGGTTAGAGAGGCTAAGAAACTTTGGGACAAAGTTTGAGACAAAACCTAACAGTCTTTGGGACAAAACCTAATAGTCCAGGTCCCCCATGCTGTTCTAGGACTACTAAACAACTGGGGACACCACTGCCTTTCAAACAGCCATGTCACTCAGACCAAGGACTACTTGTTGGAAATCCCTCACTTACTTTTCAGCTGTTCAAGACCCTAAACCCAGCCACTGCCCACTGAGCGTGGCCCTCCAGACCATGACTGATGATCTCTTTGCTAGCCAGCCAGATCTACAGATGGAACCTTTGTCTGATGCTGGGTACACCCTGTTTATGAATGAAAGTAACTCAGCCAGGGATAGAAAACTCCAGCCTGGCTATGCTGTTGATACTACAGAAGAGGTACTCCTAGCTGGGCCTCTTCCCCTAAACTGGGCTGCTCAATGGTCTGAACTTTGGGCCTTAGTACAAGCTCTCACCTGGGATAAAGGGAAAAAGGTAAACAGATACACAGATTCAAGGTATGATTTCTGCCACCATTTATGTTCACAGAACGCCATAAAAGGAGTGTGGACTCCTGACAGCTGAAGAAAAACAAGGATGAGATTTCTTAACTCCTGATTGCAATTTGAAAACCTAAGAAGCTCACCATTATTCATTGTAAAGGGCACCAAAAAGTAAAAGACACTGTCACTCTTGGCAATCCCAAAGCAGGCAAACTTCCAAATTGGCAGCAGAAGCCCCTGCACAGGGATCAAATGATTTAATACAGAAATTGGAAACCCAACATAAAACACCTTCTACAACTGTGCTCGGTCTCCACAGCAGGCCTCTCCACTACTCCAAAGAAGAAATTAAATTGGCACAACAGGAAGGGGCCTATGTGGACCCAAATGGTGCTTAGACTTTTCTGGATGATCTGATGATAGTTCCACAGAATTTGGCCTATGCCTGGGTAAAGCAGCATCATGACATCACACATGGAGGGAAAGCTGGTATGAATCAGCTTCTAAGCTGCTGCTATTATATTCCAAAGTTAGGCTCAATCTGTGCCTCTGTTAGTCAGAGATGTCAAATCTATGCATCTGGAGCTAAACTGCCAAGCAATATCCAACACGCTGACTTTCTTGTTCTGAAGACCTATAAATAGATTTTACAGAAGTCAAGCCATATAGGGGTTACAAATATCTCCTGGTACTTTCCTGTACTTATTCTGGGTGGCCAGAGACACTTCCCAGTAAAACAAAAAAAGTCACTGAAGTCAATAGAGTATTACTAAGAGAAATTATCCCTAGATATGGGCTGCCCCTAACTATAGGCAACAACAACTGACCTGCATTTGTGGCAGAAATAACCCCGAAGCTGACTAAGGAATTAAAAATAAGATGGAACTTACATACAGCATGCAGACCACAGAGCTCTGAAAAAGTTAAGAAAATGAGTAAGACTTTAAAGTCAATGCAGACTAAATATCACCAAGAAACTCAGGCATTATGGGTAGATCTGATTCTCATGGCCTTCTCAAGATCTGAAGCTCACTGGGGCCCACGGGATGTACAACCTTTGAAATTTTGTATGACCTGTCATATACATCCACAATCAGAGGCCTCCAGGGAGACCTACATCAATTAGGTAACATATCTCTGTAGGAGCAACTTACATAGTTAGGAAAGACCTCTTCTCAAATACACAAAAATATAGCTGGGAGACCCACCATAGCCACAGATACACCTGCCCACACATATAACCCTGGTGATACAGTTTGGATTAAATATTGGATAAAGGAGCCCTTCCAACCTGTCTGGAGTGGTTCCTATGTAGTTGTTTTGGCCACTCCCACAATGATAAGGGTATCCAAGATTCAGTGGTAGTCCATCGTTAGCAAGTCAAGGGAGCTCACCAGGACAACTGCTGGAAAGCCTCCCTGGATAAGTCAGCTCCCCCGAACACAACTTTGAGGAGACGATGCACTCAAAGCCCCGCTCTTGTCACTCTGAAAGCTGACAGGTCAATGTATGGCTGAAGCTGGACGGACATCATACACCAGAGCATCTGCCCTGATTAGTTATGTACTGTTATTTAGTTTGGTTTCTAGTCTCCTACCTCCTGATAGTCTCAGTATTTGCCCTAGAATCCTGGACTGTGCCCAGAAGATTGGTAAGTTCCCCATAAGGTCATTTTTGCTCTCTTCTACCTTGTTTTAATTGTTGGACTGAGTACTCTGAACTGCCTTTCTTAAGGTTAAAATGACTTCCACTTTTATCCTGTGCCTGTTCCTTCTCAGGCTGCTTGGCCCCTATGTTTGACAAGCAAATCTATGGCCCTGAGTTCCAAATCCAACCTTATGGCAATAACGTAGTTCTCAACTAGACCAGATGAGATCGCTCTCAATCTAAAGTGTATCTTTATTTTGATGCATGCTCAGTTCAAGCCAACAACCTAGGTCAGGATACCCGTGACTATTTTACAGGATGTGGAAATGAGATTACTGCACCAATAACAAATATATCTGCCCTGAATATGCCAAGAGAAGAGCTACTGCAAACCCAAGAGCAAAATGGGCACCGTGTTTTGCCTTAGGTGAGACTGTGCCTTAGATTATAGGAGGGTGATGTCCCCAAATAGCCTTCTAACTCAGCTCCTATCTGATCCAAACTGCCCACATTGAGCCTGTAATCCCATAAAATACACCACTGGGGACCCCACCCATCAGGAATGGTGTCTGGTTGCTGGATGAATGTTCAGATATATGGGAGGGAAATGGACCTATTTACTGCTCTGAGAATCATAAAAGCCTGAATTTCCTTGCTCCACATCAGAATCCTTATCCCAAAGCCACCATTGTTCCCACTGGCCCCTGCACCCACAACAAATTACATAGTGCACCTAATACCTGATGTCTTGAGCCTAGTCAATGGTACCCATTAGGTCCTCCAAGCTATAGATTCAAAACTGGGAAATGATTGTTGGCTCTGTATGCCCCTCACAGCTCTCTCTTACTGTGCTTTAGGCCTGACCTTAAATTGTATCAACCTTAATTCTACCTCTAGACCTGGTCTCTTACTACAGCTCTGCCCAATGGAGGTATGGGGGAATGCCACATGGCTCTTGGGTTCCTCTGCAAAACCAAACATCTCAGCTGACTATAGATAATCTGATTGCCACCTCAGGCTTTCTGATGGTCCCCCATGGAATCTTCTTTATTTGCTCTGATGGGGTCCATCAGGCGTTTCCAAACACAAAAATGAGTCTCTGTGCATTCGCCTACCTCGTACTTCACCTCTCTGTCTACTCAGGTCAACAGGGACCTACATATGCCAACCAGCCCTGCCAAAAATGTGTCCTTGTGGTACTGATAATTTTGACCAGAATAGCAATATCAGGGAGTCTAACCCTCAATGCCACTGCCTTAGGCATGGGCTAACAACAGTACATACAATTGCACACCCAAATAGAAGATGATTTTACAGCAATACAAGGAGCACTCTACACATTCCAAGACTAAATTGAATCCTTGGCTGCAGTGGTCCTCGAAAACCATAGAGCTTTAGACCTCCTCACTGCTTGACAGGGAGGCACTCATTTGTTCTTGGAGAAAGAATGATGCTATTATACTGATAAATTTGGTAGTGTTAGAGAAAGTGCCTCCCAGTTGTGAGAATGAATAAACCAGCAGGCCCAAGGCAAGCAGATGGGCTCTTACTGGTGGAGCTTCCTGGGAGACTGGGAGCAAAAGCTGGGCACTCTATTAGAACCACTAACAGACCTCCCTCTTGAACTGTTGATAGGACCTTGCTTATTAAATTGACTCATCTCCTTTATTATAAAACGAATAGACAATATTAATCTCAAAATGATCCTCAGGTCTGACCCTCTTATACAGTTTTGAATGCCAACATTTCTGAAAATGATTTTTTTTGATGAACTAAAAGATGGGGAAATGAAAGGGAATTTAAAATTTTAGACAAAGGCCTGCTAAGAAAGCTCACCAAGAATGCCCACCAAACCCTCTCTGGGCAAGCCTGATAATAGAACATTCCTTCCTTTGTATAATCCTTATTTTCACTGCCTTCGTGTAGCAAATGACCTTGCAATGTAACATGAGGTATTCTTTACTGCCTTTGTGTAACTGATAGCCTTTCAATGTAACTTGAGATGTTCTGACCACTCACAACAACTCATGATGTCTCCTAACCCTCCAATCACATGTACTGAATCTGCCTTTGTATCTACCTGCTTACTTTTTCTTTAAAAGTCCCAAAACCCCACCAGGGAGGGCTCTGACCCTTTGGGAGAGATTCTGGTCAGAAGCCTACTGGTGTAATAAACTACTTCCTAAACCTCCTCAGTGTCATTTCTTTCCATGTCTAGTATTTTTTTTTTTTGCAACAGCAATAAAAACTCATACATTACTTGAGAGAGAATTATTACTTAAAGAAGAAGGACCTAGCTGTATGTTGCAATGTAAAATAAAGTTCAGTGGTGTTGAATTTGCTATCCTGACCTAACTACTAGATCCAAGAATTAGTTAGCTAAACTCTGTAATTTTTTGGGAGTCTCGAACACCCTGCATAAAACCTTTCCTAATAGAGTGGCACTGTTCATTTTTATTCCACAAGAGATCACTCTGTTGTCTTTGTGTGATATAAGGAGGGAGAAAGGATTGGCAGGATCCAAACCTAAGAGCAAGGTAGCCTTGGTGGCAGGTGTAGAAACACCATTAATTCACCTCTATCTTAGCTGGTTCTGTGGTAATGGCATTCCCATAGAACAGCCAAGAGTCACTTAGAAGACTCATGACAGGGAGATGATGGCAGAGTCTGACAATACAATAACATCCATATCAAGTAACTCTGACTTGGAGTGATTTGGGAATACTGCAGTTACCTCTTAGAGAATTCCCTGATTTTGATGACAGCGGATACTTTTGCAATGGATTGAAACAACTGTGATTAGGAGAAGGTATTAATATTAACATGACTTTATTTGAACTCCTGGTTGATGGTATTCAAATATATGCAGGATATAGAAGTGCCCAATGCTATTTGTTCATTTAACTGGGCTTCTATAGGGTCAGCTCCTATACTGGCTGGTAATAACCAAATGTTTGGGCTTTGCATTTAATAAAATCCAATACCTTTTCATTATAAAAACTCAGAACAAATTATGTGTAGAAGGAATGCTCATATTAGAGATTACGTATCGCAAATCCACAGCCAACATCATATTGACTGGGGAAAGGCTGAACTTGTTTCTTTTAAGATCTGAAACAAGGCAGGAACACTGATGTTCATATTTACTGCTCTTTATGTGATACTGTGAATCTCAGCTAGAGAAATTAGGCAAGACAAAGAAAAGGCATGCAAATAGGAAGGGAGAAAAAAAAACTTTCCTGTTTACAGATGACACAATTATGGATACAATTGATCCTTGAACACCAGGAATTTGACCTGAATGTATTCACTGAGAGGTGAAATTTTTTTTGAGATTTGCAACAATTTGAAAAAATCCAGGTGAATTCAACAGCCTTAAATGTTAAAAAGAAGTAAGAAGAAGTCCAGTGTGGCATGAGTGAAAAAGCATATGGAAATAAAAGTCTTTTATAATTTAGGATTATAAAATATTAATCTATTATAAAAAGTGAAAACTTACGAAAATTTATGCACACAGAGGTGGACTATATGTGGCACCATTTGTAGTCAGACAAATACAAATAAATGTAAAGATACACTATTAAATTATGGTTTCATAAAACCAACTGTAGTAGTAAGACTCTAATGTGTAATCACCTCCTCTGCTGTGGCAGTGGATATAAGTGTTGGGTATTAGCTAACAAAGCCAGGTGATGCTAACCATCTTCCTGTAAGCAGTTCATCTTTCTCTAGGAAATAATATATTGTGGTAAAAAGTGATCTCTTGCTGAGTGCAATGGATCATGCTTATAGTCCAGCTAATCATGAGGCAGAGGCAGGTGGGTGGATTGAGGTCAGAAGTTTGAGGTGAGAAGTTTGAGGCCAGTCTGGTCAAATCAGGGAGACTGTGTCTCAAAATTTAAAAAAAAATAAAGGAAATGAGATTTAGCTTGGTAGTAGAGCACCTCTGGGTTCAATCCGCAAAACCACTAAAGAAGTAAATTAATCTTTCATAGTGCTCTTTCTTTTTCATTGTATTTAGTGCACATAAAATTTAAAAATTTAATTGAACATTTATGTTAGTGGTGGTGAATCTATGGCACGTACTGCTTTTCTTTTAAGACCAAAGATGTTAATGTATGAGTTGTTTTGCCTAAACTAAAACCTCAGTATTTAGGTTTAATTGCAATGTTGGCGCTTGGTGATAAATAAGTGGGTTTTGGATTACTGTTTGGGCACTCATCTCTAAAGGGTTCACCATCACTGATTTATGCTGTAAGTAAGGCTTCAGGTCAATAACAGTCTACTAGTAGTTAAGATTTTAGGGAATCAAAAGTTTCATGGGAATTTGTGACTGTGCCAGAAATTGATGTCCTTAACTCTCATATAGTTTGAAGGTCATATAGTTGTATAGAAAAAACCTAAAGACTCTACTAAAAGTGGATTAAAATGGATACATTTGGTAAATTTTCAGGGTATAAGATCAACTTACAAACACTTAGTAGCATTTTTATACACTATTAACTCACTGAGAAATCATAAAAATAATCCCATTCACAGTAGCTACAAGCAAAATACAAGGAAGCGAATGATCTGTATGATAAAAATTGCAAGAGAGAAATTGAAAAAAAAACAAGAAATAAAGAAAAAAATCCTCCTCTGTTCATGGATTGAATAACGTTAAAATGTTTGTGTTAACTTCTGGGAAGATGGCAGAGTGGTGAGCAGCAGAGAAAAAGCCTCTCTGAGATTTTTTAATACAGATCCTGGAATACAACAATGTGAGGAAGAGAAGAAGGAGGGAAGTGGGTCCCCAGGACCCGGGAAGGTTCTGAAGTGAGAACTGAAGCCCATGGAGAGAGCAAAGAAAGAGATTTCAATGAGGGAGAAGAAGGTGGCAGGTGGTACTTTCTCCCTGAGCCTAGACTCATTTGGTGGGAGGAGCAGCTCAAACCTGTAGATGCATGGTGACTACTGGCAACTTCAGAGGACTCCACAGAGAAGCACATGAGTGAAATGGAGCAGTGTATGTAGCTGGCTGGAGTGGTTGGTGAATTATTCAGTTTCAGATGTTCCCTGAAAGAGAGATTGGCGCCTAACCATCTTGGAGAGGTGCCAAATGAGCTCAGGACTCAGAACAACTGTGGAACAGCTCCATCTAGTGGATCCAGGGTCAGGGTAAGGCTGCTGAGTTCATCAGCAGGAGGTCAGCGAGCTGAACTGAAGTCAGCAGGGAGCCAAGTTCAAACTGGCAGGAGGTGCACAGAGGGTTGCAGGTTGAGCAAATTGCATTTCAGCCTCACAATCAGGAACCAGCCTGAACCTCAGTGGAACTAAAGGTGCAGGCTTGAGGGATTATTCACTACCCCAACACAAAGCTATGGCTGGCTTGCTGGAATTAATCAACTTGGATCTGGACTCTCTCTGCCCACGTTGCCTATCAGTGACAGCAGAGACATGTCTTGAAGAGGATATTTTTTTCCTTACTTTTTCTTGTTTTTGTTTTCTTTTATTTTTTCTTGATTGTTCTTGTTTTTATGTGCATGTAAATATAGTTTCTAGTTTTTTTTGTTATTGTTCTATTATTGTATTTATGTCTTCCCTCTCTCTTTCCCTCCTGTCTTCTTCACCATTTCCCAGTTTGTGCAATCATGCTTTGTTCTATAGCCTTACTTCTAATCTCTTCCTCTTCTTCTATTTCTCCATTTTCCCCAATCCCTCTAGAAATTTTCTCCCTTGAGGGTAAAGTTGCCATATTGTAGGATCATTTACTGTATATGATTTTCTGGTTCACTTTAGATTTTGTTATAAAACCACAAATCTAGTGCATATGGTTAAAGATGGCAAATTAATGATTACTACAGTTTGTTATTTGTGTTTGATGTTATTTGTGTTATTGTGTTTGATGCTATTGTTGTTGTTGATTGTACTACTTTGACCAAGGTGACATAATTGTTCTAATCAGTTGTTCTTCCTGGTATACAAAGACTGAGTTTGCCTAAGGGTCATACACAATACCGTAGACCAGTGCCAAAGAACTGGGGGCTGGGCCAAGTAGGCAAAAACTTCTCATCCCCAATAAATAGAAGAGGTGGGATCTTGCAACAGATTCAAATACCAAAAGCAGCTACACCTGGAAGACATCTCTGAGATGTAGTTATTTCCTAAGCATTCTAAATACTAGCAATAGAGCTACTTGCCCTAAACAATTTACAAATATTAACACAGGAATTAAACTAAAAAAATAGAAAATATGAAGATACTTAAAAAAGATGCAACCCCAGATTCCCAGCTCACCAAAGATAAACCCAGGAGGCAAAGAGGTGGAACAATTCAAAAGCCACCCACCTGGACTCTCTGAAGCAGTAATAGTGGAAAGAATAGAGCAGATGAATGAGGTTCTAGAAAAAATAAAACCAGAAATAATTTCTCAGATAACTATAGAGATGGTGACAAAAATGAAAGACATGCTTAGCTACTCTAGAGCAGATACAGATAAAAAACTGAGGAGTTTAGGAAAATGATGGAAATGATGAACACTCAATATAGGAAAGAAATGTAGTCCATGGAACAGATTCAAACAGATATCCAGGAGATTAAAAATTTTGCTGAATATATAGAGAGCAGAAGGCACCAATGTGAGGACAGAATATCAGATATAGAGGACAGGATTGCAGTTACTGATATGAAAATAAAGATTTCTTAAAAATAGCAAGGGACCATGAGAACTCAATCCAGCAGCTGTTATGCTATGTAAAGAAGAATAACTTAAGTTTTATTGCAGTCAGTGAAAAAGCAGGAGAGAGTACAAATGACATGAAAAAAAACCTGTACAGAGTAGTAATGGAAGAAAACTTCTTAAGTAGACTAAAAGAATTTGACATACCAATAAGCAAGGCATATAGACCTCCAGTTAGCCATGATAAAAAAAAAACCCCTCTACACTAAGGCACATAATAGTCAAGATTCAAGAATTCCACACAAGAATAGAGTATTAAAAGCTGTTAGAGAAAATAAGCAAATCACCTATAAAGGAAAGTCCATCAGAATCACAGCACTCTTCTCAATGCAAACCTTCAAGTAAAGGAATGTTTGGAAGGAAACATTTCAAGCCCTAAAAGAAAACAACCTCTGACTCAGATTGATGTACCTCACAGAGTTACGGAGAAATGAGATATCTCTGTGACAAAGAACAACTGAGGAAATTCATGACCACCAAACCAGCAATCCAAAATGTTCTGAAGGACATTCTGGAAAGAAATAATAAGGACCACAACTCCATGAATCCCAATAGAATGAATCTACCAGGCAAGGACAGTATTTAAACAGAGGGTGAAAATAGGGAACCAATAGCAGGAAAATAACATAACAAAGATAATTCAATACACAACAGTTATAAACATCAATTTGGGGCCAGGGATTTAGTTCAGTGGCATAGCACCTCCCTGGCAAGCGTGAGGTCCTGAGTTCGATTTCTGGTACCCATCCCAAGAATGGATCAAGAAGCAAGATCCAACAATATGCTGCATACAAGAAACACATTTAATTAAAAAAGAAATTCATAGACTGAAAGTCAAAGAATGGAGAGTAATACTTCATGCAACAGGATTCTGAAAAAAGAAGGGATAGCTATTCTATTTGCAGACAAAATGGATTTCAAGGCAGCACTGATTAAGAGATGCAAAGAAGGTCACTACATTCTTGTAAAGGGAACAATCCAAGAGGAAGAGTTAAAAATCTAATATAAATGAACCAAATACCAGTGGACCCAACTATAGAAAACAATTATTAATAGACACAAAAAATCAAATAAGCACTAATATAACTGTAATGGGGGACTACAATGCTCCACTGTTACAAAGAGATCAACTAGACAAAAAATGTCAACTATGAAATACCAGAACAATTGGACTTACTAGGTGTCTACAGAGTGTTCCAACCTACAGCATCAGGATAAGCATTCTTGGCTGCACATGAGATGTTCTCCAAAATATACCACATACACCTCCAACCAGAAGACAACTAAGCCTGCCTTCCAGGGGCCTGTGCAACCAGCATGCACCCCAGGAAGAGAAAGAGATGGGCCTCTTGGGAGCCCACCTTGCCGGGCCTGGGCAACACCAACCAGAAGACAACAAGTCTGCCTTCTGGGAGCCTGCTCAACTGGCGTGGGCTCCAGGAAGAGAAAGAGATAGGCCTCTCTGGAACTGGCCTCGCTGGGCCTGAGCGTCTCCAAGCAGAAGACAACTAGTCTGCCTTCCAGGGGCCTGTGCGACCGGTGTGGACTCCAGGAAGAGAAACACGT
>RJWM01015308.1:0-15502 GCA_004363535.1 Dasyprocta punctata
CCCATGTTGGGAGCGCCTTTGGTTGGGCTACGGATAGATGGCCTTTGGCTGGGAGGCCTCAGCTGAGCCTCTGAGGTTGTTCCCCTACTGCTAATCCTGGCCCAAACAGGGTACCAAGAGGCATGTCCAAGTTCGTGTTCCACATTTGGTGGAAGCTGAGGTGCAGGCCTGGTATCAGAGGTTCTGATCCTGAGCCTGGGGCAGTTCTGGAACAAGCACTTGCTCACCTGGGTCGCTGGACTCTTAGGCTGATCCACCCATACTTCTCAGCACCATCCTGTCCGTGACCTCTGTATAGCTTTTGCAATTACTTGGTGCCTACCTTGTAATTTGGGCAGACAGGGCTCAAGCAATCTAACAGGGTTTTCTCAAGGTCCTTGGCCTGCTGAAAGTCAAGCAGGGACCTTTGCGAGGTAGGTCGGAGCATCGGGTGGGCAGCCCTCGGGCACTTTACCAAAGGGCTTGCCTTTCCCAGCCAGCTTGACGGGCTTCCCCACCCTGGGTTTATGGCAATGCAATCTGTTAGGACTTGCCTGCCTTTTGAGCCATCTTCCACCTGGGCCTCCAGGAGAGACCAGACAGACTCAACTCTAGCTGGGCCTATTCTGGGAGGGCGCTAGGTATAGCCTCAAGTGTCCTCACCAGACAGTGGACTAAATGTAGAGATCGGAATGATGGGCTTTAAAGATGAAAAGGCCACAAGTCAAGGAAAACAGATTTGCACTAAACAATGCCAAAAAAAAAAGTGGATTTCGCACTCAGAACCTCCAGAAGCAACCAGCCCCGATGACACACGTTGACTTTAGCTCAGTGAAACTGACTTTGAATTTGTGACCCCCAAACTGTAAGAGAATAGATCTGCATTGTCTTAAGACATCGGTGGTACTTTGAAACAGCAACTGCAGGAAACACATACAACCGGTGCTCCCATCCGGTGCTGAGAGAGCCCCGGAATGTCGGGCTGAGGGGCTGGCAGCTGGGGTCCAGGCCCAGCTCTGCCCCTAACTAACTGTGGGGCTCGGGAGACTTCCTTTCCCTCTCTGAGGCTTTGGGCTTCCCCAGAGAAAGCAGTGATGATTACAGACCTCGATGGACGTGACAGACTTGTTGCCAGGGTCGGGGGACAGAGCACCTGGTCACGTGTCCTTCCCTATATCACTGAATGCACTCGATGGCCGAGGAGGACCCTCCGCCCCACAGACCCGCACCTGTCAGCTTGCTCAGCATTTGTCCTTGGCCCTTCCCCCAACCTCCTCCTAGAAAAAGCACTCAAACAAATCAGGGGTGTCCTTGGCATGCTGCTTGAGAGCTGTAGGGACCCCCGAAAGGTCTTAGGAAATGTGCCCTTAAGAAGACCACCGTTGAGGAAGAAAGTGGAAGGAAGGAAGGGACAGTGCTGTCTCATGCTCCAAGCTCCCTGTGGCTGCTCAGCCTAGCTGTGGCCACTTGTGATTTATCACTTTCCTACATCTGGAACTCCATGAACTCTCATGTCTATGAGGTATGATCAAAAATATGGTTAATGTGTTTTGTTTTCTTTTATAAAAATTATTACAGTAAAAGACGCATTGCCATTAATCCCACTCAATTCAAACACCCTTATCCCATCTTCTTGCCACTTCCTGCAGCAGGTCTGGAAGTTCCCTTTCATGAGTGTCTTTGGTTGCACTTTCGTGCCTACCTCCATGTCCTGAAGTGATTCAGAATGGTTCTCTTTCTGGTCATTTTGACCTTGGGGAAGAGGCAGAAGTCACAAGGTGCCACACCTGGTGAACGAGGTGGATGAGGACACACTATTTCCTCTTTGCTGGCTGCCTTTCTGTTGGATGGCACGTGGTGACAGCATTCACTGCATTTTTGATCACACCTCACAAAGTAGTTCCTCCCTGTTTTCCTGCTCTAAGCCCTCTCCTTGCACTTTACCTGTCATCTAAACACAAATGTCACCACACCACTCATCAGGGGATGAAGAAATCCCCGTGCCTGACCCCTACCGCCTCGCCACAGCCCTGTGGTTGTCCCCTTCTTCTTGTTGTATTTTCATGGTATATGATTTAGGAGGCACCGTCTTCTCAGCTTCGGCACTGCTTTTTTTTTTTTTTGTCAGTACCAGGGATTGAACTCACAACCTCGCGCCTGCCAAGCAGGCACTTAAGCCACTGAGTCACGCTCCCGGCCTCGGCCCTGCTTTTGTGTGAGTCCATGTTCACAGTATGTTATGTTCACGTTGTTTGCGGGGAGTTGGTGTTCTCAAGCCAGATAAGTTGACCTTGTCCTTCCAGAGGTGGCTCAGGGCTGTCACCTTCACCTTGACACTCTTCCCTCTGTGTTCGCATTGCTAGCCATTCTTCTTTTATTATTTTATTTTATTATTTTATTTTACTTTGTTTTATTTATTTTTGGTACCGGGAATCGAGCTCATGAGCTCACACTTGCCAGGCAGGTGTTGTGCTGCTGAGCTATATCCCTGGCCGCTAGCCATTCTTTTTTAAAACAAACTTAAACATTCTAGTAAATACACATGACATAGTTACCACCTTCAGCACATTGACATTATTATACAACCATTGCCCATGATGCGCCCACAAAACATTTTTCATCTCAACTGAAACTCTGCCCCCATTAAAAACGAGCTTCCCGTCCCTTCTCCCTGTCCTCTGCTGCCTCTGTTCTACTGATGTCTTTGTGGATCAAATGCAATCACACAGGATTTGTCCTTTGGTAACTGGTTTATTTGACTCAGCATAATGTCCCTCACAGTCGCATCTGTGTTGTAAAACATCCCAGAGTCGCCTTTAATCCCAGCACTCGGGAGGCTGAGGTAGGAGGAGCGTTGTGAGTTCGAGGCCGGCTTGGGCTACAACGCGAGCGCAAGGCCGGCCTGAGCTACATAGTGCGACCCTGCCTCAAAAAACCAGGGCTGAGAGTTTGGCTCAGTGGCTTAAGCGCCTGCCCTGGCAGGCGTGAGGTTGTGAGTTCAATCTCCAGTGCCGCAAAAAAAAAAAAAAAATCCCAGAATTCCCTGCCCTTCTGGGCTGGATAACACCCCATGGTGTGAATACAGTACATTCATCTTCCGGCGGGCACCCGGCTCACTTCCGCCTTTGGGCTACCGTGAGCAATGCCACGGTGAGCGCGGGTGTGCCCCTATCTCAAGACCTTGCTTTTGATCTTTTTTGATGTGAACGCAGCAGTGCGGTTGCTGGGTCACGTCATAATCCTATGTTTCACTTTGGGGCAAAGCCATATCGTTTTCTTAGCAGCTGCACTGTTAGTCATATTGAGTATCTTCTCAAATTCTTTGCTATCTCTTGGTCACTTTTTGGTTTTCTTGGCCAGGGACTGGACCCAGGGCTTCACACTGACCTCCATCCCCAGCCTGTTTTGATTTTTTTATTTTGAGACAGGGTCTCACTAAGTTGGCCAGGCTGGCCTCAAACTTTCAATCTTCCTGCCTCAGCCTCCTGAGTAGCTAGATTATAGATGTATACCACCACCCCTGACTATCGGTCACTCCTAAAATGAAGTTGGCAAACTTTTACTGTGAAGGGTGAAGCAGTAAATATTTTAGGCTTTGCGGGCCAGGCTAAAGTCTGTCATTGTTGCAGACAGGCAGTGGTAGATAATATGTGTGCAAGAGGTTGTGACTGAGGACAACCAAGACTCTCAACAAAAGCAGGCAGCAAGTGCTAGCTGAGCCCAGGTTCACGGCTTCCCATCCCTGCATTCCATTTCTTCTGTGGGAAGGCAAAGGCTCTATCTATCTTGGTCACTTCTGCGCCCTTTTGAATATAATGGGTGCCCAGCAGATATTTTCCAAATTGATGTTTGCCCCCATGCCACGGAGGACAAGGTTGGTGATGTGTATGTGTGTGTGTCTCAGTATCTCCTATAGAAGCCATCTCAAAATCTCAAAAGAGTTGGCTTGGGTATGGTGGCCCATGCCTGTAATTCCATCTTCTCGGGAGGCTGAGGCAGGAAAGATCTTATGTTCAAGACCAGCTAGGGGAAACTTAGAGAGTCTCCATCTCAAAAATAAGTGAATGAGTGAATAAAGAGTTGCTGGGAGACAAGCTACCTTGGCCCTCTTCTCATATGTAGGTCATGCTATACAGTTCTCTAGAAAGTCCTCAGAGCCAAAGTTACTGGCGCTGCTAACTGCGCTTGAGGGCCCTTGGCCATGGTTTCTTTTCTCTAGGGCTCCCCCAGCTGGCCAATGTGGGAGTTGCTGGCTTTCTCTGCTAAAGGCCCTTCTAGCCCCTTCTAGTGGCAGGTAATGGATGGATGGACCGCTTCCGCGGGACCCAGCCGGGGAGCCCGGCAGTTTGCAGGGCATCTGGGAAGCTAGGTCACGGCTCCTGTATGGCTAAGGATGCAAGAAGCCACAGGACAGAGGCCTGTGGGGAGGCCACGCTGGGGACAGGTGGAGGGCGGCCCTGATGTGCTGTTGGGTGGGGCGCGGAGAAGGGGTAAGGGGACCTGCAGAGCTGAGGCAGGCAGCAAGCCAAGACTCCCTGAGAGGCAGGAAGCCTAGAGTCCTTGTCAGGGGCCAGAAATGCACGCCCAAGCTCTGCCATTTGTTGTGGCCAAGTGTGGCTCCACACGGGTTTCCATCCTTTCCCCAGCCCCCACCCCACCCCACTGGCCACCTCACAGAGTTCGCACAGCTCCCAAAGAAACCCGCGAGCGCCGGGCCTGGGGCCTCTTCCTTCCCCACTCGCCTGCTGTCTCCTCCTGCAGTGGCTGCTGCTCACTGTAGGATTCCAAGTCAGGAGCCAATTACCCGTGTTTCCTGAGCACCTACTTCGTGCCACGGACACACTGGCAAACATCAAGAGCCCACCCCCAGCTGGGGACCCAGAGAAGTCAGATTCGGGCCAGCTTTTGGGGAAGGGACCGAGGGGTAGCCTGGACAGTCTGAGCGAGGGTATGCATGATGGCATGAGCAGAAACGATGGCTCAGGGTGGCTGGCTGGCAGCAGGTGTGACGGTGGTGGGCGGAGAGGACACCTGGCCTAGGTGCTGAACTAAGTCCAATGTCTGGGGAAAGAAGAGGACTGAAACCAGAGATCACCCTGATGGGCATGCGGCAGCTGGCACTGGGGTGTGAGCTGTCCCCAAGTTGGGAGAGTTGCCTTCCCTTGGCCAATTTTCCAGGCAGGAAGGCAACACAGGAGAGGCACAGGATGTCCCTTCGGAGGTGGATCAGGTAGGGGTGGCCCCAGAACCTGGACCTGTGGGTGGGGCCAACTCTGTGCTGCAGGGGCCAAGGGGAGCCTCCAGCTGGGGCCAAGGACCTGAGGGAGCTACTTCAGCAGCGTGAGCCATCAGCAGGGCTGACAACTCTCAGGGACCACAGAGGCTGTGGGCAGATGGACCCCCCGCAAAGGTGTCAGGGATCGGAGTAAGTGGGTCTAAGTGAGGAGCACAGGGGAACTTGAGGAGCCAGCCTTCCCTGGGCCCTCTGGGCACAGCTCTGGAGCCCCAGCTGTTACCCTGCTCTTCTCCTTTGTGGACCTTGGGACTGTTGCCAGTTACGGATTGGTTTGTGTGGCCCAGGGGCTGTGTCTGACTCGCTGCCCAAACGCCACGCAGGACCCAAGAAACACGTGAGTGGAAAAGTGAGGAAGTGGGCGCCAGAACAAGGTGGGAACGGGTCAGACAGTCCAGAGCACAACCCGGGACGTTCTTGGCCCGGAGGGCTGCTGGCATTTTCCTCAGGGAGCTGTGAGGCCGGTCTGGCCCCCTGGACACATGAGCAAGGCCTGCTGGCTTAGTGGCCCCCAAGTCTCCTCCCACTGCCACGCCCCTCCCCAGGCCTCCGGGACTTCTGTGGTCCCCCTGCTACACACAGGGAGGTAGGACGATCTTCACGCTTCTTGTCCTCCGATGTGCGAACCGTCCACCGTGCAGACTGCCACAGGTTTCCTGTCCTTCAAGGCCAAACTCATCGCATCACCTGCCCCGTGGAAGCTGAACCTGGACCAGTTTGCCTTTGTACGTGTCACTCATGCCTGCGAGGACAGGGGCTGGCAAACTCCATCGCTCCGAGAGCCTTACAGGCAGAGACGGTGTCTGACCCGGGCTCACACCCCAGTGACACAAACTGCACAGCTTGCAGACTTCATTTATTTCAGCTTCCCCTTGGATGGAGGTGAAGAAAATGGGAATCTTTAAGATTACATTTCAATTAGTCTGAGAAGAAACCAGTTTCTGGAAGCAAATCACTACCAGAAAATAGAAAAGGCTGAAGGGTTATCCGCACTGGGCCCTAATAGTCTAGAAGCGCGAGCGGCAGTGACAGTCCTCGCCGCACCCTCTCTGGCGTCCCCCGGCCAACGCCTCCTGTCAGGGAAGAGCCGAGCGGCTGAACAGCGCACCACGTCGCCGCTTGCCACTAAAAACAACGGGACTCTGATGACCCAGAGGAGTAGTTTATAAAGAAGTAACACAGGCAGGCACCGTGACAGTCCTCGAAAGAGAACGACGAGGCACAGAAAGTCAACAACCAGTGGTCTTTTCTTCCCCCAGCGATTGAGAAATTACAGCTGTCTATATACTTTTTATGTGTTTTTTTTTCCCCGCTGTAAACTATATTGATATGAAACACACATTTGAAGTCTCACACGTGTTTGACTTTCGCTTTTCTTCTAGGATACTGTTAAGATACAGTTCCTTCAGTAGTCTAGTGGTTTCCACTCTAGTATTGGTTTGTATGGAAATAATCCGGTTCCTCATCCTCCATCTGCAAATGGGTTCTTTCTTTCCCATAGCTTCAGTTATGCAGAAGGCCATGAGAACGAAATGAGTGGCTTCAGGGGGCGGTTTTTGTGATAAAGAACTCGAGAGAGGAGAAGAGGGGAGGGAAGAGAAGAGAGACAGTGGGAGAGGGGAGACAGAAAGAAAGACAGAAAATGAAATAATAGAACATGAAGCTGCCCCCTTTAAGAAATCCAAACCTCACGCTGTGAAGGAAGAAATGCCTGCCGTTGTCATCACTCTTGTGGTCACAGCAGGGCAGGACACACTAAACTCATTTGAAGGCTATTCATTGGTCAGTGCACGCGGGGCCTCACTTGACCTTCCGCAGGTGGGGGAAGCTTCCCACCGTCTTCTCCACGGCCTCATCCATGCTGACCAGAGGCCGGTAGCCCATCAGCTTCTTGGCTTTCTCGCAGCTGTAGTAGTGGAATGTGCCGGCCAGCGCGACCCGCATGGGTGTGAAAGTGGGCTGGATTTGGATGAGGGGACTGACCAGCATCACCAGCAGGGACAGCAGGAGGGCCAGGTAGTAGGCCACCCAGTAGGGGATGTGGTACTTGGGGGGCTCGTAATTGAGGCCACTCAGGATGCGGGACAGGAAGGTCCAGAAAGGGATGGGCTCGTCATTGGTGATGTGAAATGCCTGGAGAGGGAACAAGAGCTTGGGAGTTAGCTGCCCAGGACTTTTACTGTGGGAACCCAGAGCCCACCCACCCCGCCATCTTCCAGCCTGCCCTGGCCCCCCAGCAGGGCAGCTAAAGAGGGAGGCGTCCGCCATGACTCCTCCCGTGCCTGTTCGAGGTGGCGTTTAACATTTGGGGCTGGGGAAAGGCGATGCCCCCTTCAGCTATGGGCTAGGGCTTTCGGTGATGCCTCAGTTGCCCCTGGGAAGGTGCTTCTGTTTAGTCACTGCAAACCACGGTAAGACTCACCCTACCCTTGGATGCAAGAATGGGTCTTGTTACATTTCTCCAACGTGCTATGTTTGCTGTAAACCCAGAGCGACCTGCCCTCCTCCCAGTCACCACCCCAGTGACAAGTGGGCAAACAGCAGAGGCTCAGGAAAGTGGGAGGGTCAAGCAGTGGGAGGGATTCCCAAACTAGATGTGAGAAACAGGGGGCCCCAGGAGCGGGAGGCAAGGGCATGTGGGCTCAGCAGGCCCTCCAACCTCTGCTGCTCCCCAGCACACACCCGCCCCACCGCAGAGACGGCCCCCAACCGGTGCTGCCCTGCCTGCTGGGTATCAAAGGTCAGGAGATTCGGGGGTGTCATCTGACCACAGAGGCCACTGGGGAGGCAAGGAGGAGAAAGGGTGAGGACGCAGCACCCCGCCTGACGCATGCGGCCCCCAGCCTGGAGTGGCAGCCAGGGTATGCGCCTCGGAGAGCAGTGTCTTTGAGCTCCTCAACCCCAGCTCATCGGCGCCTGGGTTTTAGCTGCCCCAAGTCATGGGGCGCTACCTGACACAGCGCCCCGGACTGGGACCCGCAGCCTTGGCCCGGGGCCGGGGGTCCCAGGGCGGATGCGTCATGGTGCAGGAGCACAGGGGCAACTGGCGAGTGGGACAGCAGGGAGGAGTGGGAAGGAAGGCAAAGGGGCAGGGCCGAGCCGCGCGAGTGGGCGCCTCACCTTCCCGCCCAGGGCGGCATCTCGGGAGAGGTGCTCTGCGGCCAGGATGTGTCCGTGGGCCACGTTCTCCACGAAGGTGAAGTCCACCAGGTTCTCCCCGTTCCTGCGGGTGCACAAGGGAGCGTTCAGTCAGGCTGCGTGCTCTGCTGCAAGCCCGGCGAGCCCTGAGCACCCGGGGCGCACTCGGGGCACTGGCACAGTGCAGTATTTAGGGGGCAACCAGTGACTCCGAACGCTAGGTGCCCAGGCTTCCCCGGCTCCTCCGGGCAGCGGCTCTTCAGCCTCTTCCCAGGATACGCCGTGCGGCTTCCTGCCAGTCTCTTTGCAGTCTCTCTGAGTGACAGGTCAGGGTGACGATGAAGCTCCGAGAGAATCAGGAAGGCAAGGCAGGGATGAGAGGAGGACAGAACAGGGTAAGAAGGAAGAAAAAAGAAACACGAAACAGAGGGAGAGCAGGTGCGGCTGAGGGGCAGCCCTCCTCCCCGACACACCCGTCTCCTAGAAGCGACCAGCGGACGGCCTTCCTGGTCTTGAGTCTGGGCCAATGACTTCTTCTGTGACTCATGCTCCTTCATTCCCAAATAGGGACACAGATACAGAGGCCACCAAAAAACTGTGTGCACGCTCCAGTTTTGCTTTCTGTGAAGTGTGCATACATTGTTTTGGCGGACTCTGTACTTTCCCAGCCTATCTGAGAGGGCATATGGGGCTATTCCAATAGTGTCCTCCCCAAACTCATGCCCCCTTAGAGCATGTGCAAGTGACCTTTGGTGGAGACGGGGTCTCTGCAGATGTGCTTAGTTGGGGCCACATTGGCAGAGGACGAGCCCTCGACCCAGCAGCAGGCAGACGACCCAACTGTGTGCGAAGCACCCCAAGGCCCATTTGCCCTCAGGGCCTCCGGAACCCAGCTGGCCGGCGCCTGTGGTGTGGACTTTAGGCCTCCACAGCACGCTGAGCAGACGGAGCCAGTCTCACAAAGCTGAGGCTGACAAGAACCAGAGGAGTGGCCAGGGCAATGGGTGACTCACCCAATCATGAACTTCATCTTGCCCTTTCTTGCTGCCTCAATGAGGACGGGAACCAAATGGGGGTCCCCTGGGCCAAAGATACCATGGGGGCGGATGGCCGTGGTGAAGAAGTTCCTCTCAGGATCGTTGGCGCCCAGCACGGTCTGAGGGAACAGGAGGAGGAGGAGTGTGTCCATGGTAAACTTGTGGCCCACGACAAGCCGGGACACATGGCCACCGGGTGGTGTCTGGCTTGGGGTGCCAACCCAAGTGGACCACTCTATCCCCTTCGGCCTCCCCAGCCTGATGATGCAGAGACAAGATGGCGGGGTTGAATCGCAAGGCCTGGGTTTGGCTTCCAAGGCCGCGATGCAGGAACGCAGCCGGGGAAGAAGTAGATCGGCAGGGGGACATGGAAGAGATGGGAGGGTTCCAGATAATGAGTCACCTAAGGAGTAGCTGGCTTAAGCGACACGTGCTAGCTGCATGCGTCCCCCAGGCCTGGGCTGTTCAGTCAGTGCCAATGTGCCACCCTGTAGGGAAGCACTCAGACAAAAGCAAGTGGGCCCGGAAGTTTCAATCATCAGAGCTGCCCCAACATGGAGAAGCTCCTGCTTTCAATACATTCTCAGAGCTGCCCTGCCTCTTGCCACCAGGCCCTGGTCCCTGTGGTCATGGGGAAAGGGCCAAGCTTTCCAGTGGCCTCCAGGAAGAGAGCTGCAGGGCCCTGGCTCCACGCTGCGCTGGGTCGCGCTCAGTGAGAAGGTGAGACCTGGACCGGCTGGGCCAGGCTGCTACTTGGAGCTGCCGAGTCTCCACAGGCTCAGCCGTGGAGGAGCCCCAAGACCTCGGCTGAGAGTACGCAGGGTCTCTGGGGCACTGGGGCTCTTTCCGGGCCCCCAGGAGATTCAGAGCTCCTTGGGTCTAGGCGAGCAGGTGGCTGCTCCACAGAGCAGGGTGGCAGGACTCAGACATGGGACTCAGGAGAGGCCATCATGTCTCCTGGGGGGCGGTTCTGCCGGGGCCTTCTGAGCTGTGGTCACGGCAAACAGCTCAGAGGCAGCTGGCGGTCAGCCCTGACTGTGCCTCTGTCCTGCTGGTCAGCACTGGGTTCCAGTCTGGTAAGCACTGGCTTGGAGAGGAAACCTCAGGGGCCTGATATGCTGTCAGTGCCCGGGAGGGGCAGTCGCAGGTCCCCAGAGAAGGTGGCGGCCTGCGGTGTGGGCTGGCTCAGTGGGGACTGCTCAACCCAGATTGCGGCTGGGTCCAGCCCCTGCTGCATCGCTGTCCTCATCTGCAGCCTGTGCACGCA
The DNA here is from genome assembly GCA_004363535.1 of Dasyprocta punctata. NCBI lineage: Eukaryota > Metazoa > Chordata > Mammalia > Rodentia > Dasyproctidae > Dasyprocta > Dasyprocta punctata. Next base: position 10,715 of record RJWM01015308.1, read on the forward strand.
ACGGTGCCTGCCTCATGGGACGGCTGGGCAGGATGAAGCTGGCAGTTCCAGAAAAGACTCACAACGCCATCTGGCCATGACAAGGTAGTTCCTAGTATTTTAAAATTTAATCTCACCCATGATGTTAACCCCCACCCCCAAGTTCAGCACCCAGGCCTCCCTCAGCCGCTTCCGTGGTGGTACGTACTTTCTCCTGTAAGATCTTTGTCTCGGTGTAGTAGTCAATGGGCTTCACGGCGTAAGGGAGGTCCTCAGTTCCATTTTTGATATCGACGCCCTCAAAGACGACGCTGGCACTGCTGGTTAAAATGAGTTTCTGGCAGAAGAGGATTGGAAGGAAAACAAGAGTCAGGAACAATTACTATTCCAGTCGTCTGATGGTCATGTCTGGGAGTCACCTGTGCCAATGTGCTTGCTTTTCCTGCCTTCTCAAGGTAACGCACTGCTGCTATGTGGTCCCAGACACGTTATGGTAGCGCAGTCCCCAGGGGTGGGACAGATTCACGTTATTGATGCTATCTCAGGACTGGGGGAAGGACAGCTGGAAAACTTCTAGGGAGACGTCTATTTGCAAAGGATTGCCGGTTATTCTGATACCATCCTTGCCATGGGAACACACACACACACATGCACACACACGTACAAGCGTGTAACTTCAGAAACGCTGTTCTAACGAGGCGCTTGCCTAGCATGCATGAGGCCATGGATTCACTATAAAAAATAAGTTATTTTAAGAGGGACCCTAATTTCTGGGCTCTGGTGACACTAGACACCACTAGTTCGTATCATATCTTTTTTTTTTCCTGGTACTGGTGACTGAACCCAGAGCCTCTACACTGAGTTACACCCCCGGCCCTTTTAAAACATTTTTTTATTTGAAGATAGGATTTTGTTAAGTTAGGAGGGTACCCAGGCTGGGCTTGAACATGTGACCCTCCCGTCTCGGGTCCCCAGAGTGCTGGGATTATAGGACTGGGCCGCCATACTGGTTCATATCTTTACTGCTTTTATTTACTATTACTTAACATTTTCCCAGAAGCCCTAGACAGAGTAAAAGGATCAGACAGACATAATGATGTGAAAAGAAGCCAAAGCGCCATGATTCGCAGGCCAGCATATAGAAGATATCAGAGTTCCACAAAGTCGCCAAACTCAAAAGCAACACCAAAATAACCATAATTCCTATATATTAATGACAATCAAAAATGCAATATGAAAATTAGCAAATAACAAAAAATGTGGTACATGGGATAAATTCAACAAAAGACATGTGAGACTCTTATGAAGTGCAGTGAAGGCATTAGAGAGATGGAAAGAGACAGAGTACATACACTCATATTTTTTTTTTTTTGGTACTGGGAATTGAACTCAGGACCCTGCACTTGCCAGGTAGGCACCTGTGTGCTGAACTATATCCCTGGCCTCGTACACTCATATTTATGGGTAGGAAGAGTCAGTATTACAAAGGTATCAGTTCTCTCCAAAGTTACCCAGAAATTCCATGCAACTACAATAACAATTGCAACAGGCTTCATCAAGAATCTTGACAAATTGATTCTAAAGTGTATGTGGAGCAGGCATGGTGCTGCATACCCATCATCCTAGCACTCGGGAGGCTGAGGCAGGAGGATTCCTATGGCTTCGAGGCCAGTCTGGGTTCCATAGTGAGTTCAAGGCCAGCCTAAACTATATAGCAAGATTCTGTCTCAAACCCTTTCCCCCTCAAAAAATGTATGTGGAAGGATAAAGAGCTGAGAAGGGCCAAGTGAGCTTTGTTGTTGGCTGGGGGTGACATGTCCTAGCAGATATGCTCCCATGAGGTCTTGGCATGGAGGCCAGCACAGCACAGCAGTGAGGACAAGAACAGTGGGGACGGGACACAGGTGGCACTAGAGGTGAGCAGTGTGTGAACCGAGTGACCCGCTGACCTGGCTATCCACACGGAAACGAACGCTCCATCTAGACCTCCCCATATCCAAACACAGATTCCTGGTGGATTAAAGACTTCCAAGGGAAAGTAATCCTTGAAATCTTTTGAAATAAACCACATTAAACCATCTTTTGCTCTTGGTGTTGGAAAATGTTCCTTAGATGCCACAGACAAACCCATTCCCTGCACCCTTGCGCACGCAGAACATAACCTCCGGCAGGGACACCCAGCATAAGACCATTTTTATAGTTTTACAATGTGCAACCCAAGCTCTTACACGGGCTACACATGGAATAACGGAAATGATACAGCCAGATGCAGAACAGCTGCCACCCATAAAGAAGGGAGGCCCGGGGCTTCGACGGCCCCGCCCCTGGTGACCCAAGGAGGAGAAAAACAGGAGGGGGCGTGTAGTGCGGGGTCACCGCTGCTGTCACCCACGGCGGCCCAGAGGACCAGCGCGGTGAGCTTCCACGTGGTGGAAATTCAGATCCCTCGGGCCCGAGTCACGACAGGTTTCCATAGGCTACTGGCAAACACGGGTTGTTTCTCTTTTAGAAGATAAGCAAGGGCTAGAAAAGAGGTTAAATATGATGACCGCATCAACCCGTAACCCCTGAAGGATGCTGAGTGGGGACCAAATGGCTATCTGCACAGCTGTGCTCAAGTGGGAAAGCAACACTCACCTCAGGGATGGAAAAAAACCCAGACGCATGCCTCAACGTGGAGGAGCCCAGAACATTATGCTAAGTGAAATGAGCCAATCGCGAAAGGACACGCATTATATGAGCCACCTCCTGGGAGGTCCCTGAAGTAGTCCAATCCCCAGACCGACAGCGGCCTGCCGGCTGCCCAGAGCCAGGGGAAGGGGAATGGGGAGTTGGTCAGCAGGGGTGCAGAACACTGCTAGCTGTCTACTTAGAAACGGCTAAAGCTACACGTATGATGCTTAAGATGTTACGCATCTTTTGTCTCAATAAAAACACAAGTAATGTCGAGACAGCCCGTTTGCATGTAGTCATTATGTCACAGTTCCGGCTGGCCTCGGCAAGTGGCCCTTTATGATTCCCCACTCACCTCTGGTGCTGAATTTCTAAGCTCTTTACAGCATCTAAGAAGCAACCCCAGTGAGACAGCAAAGGCCTGTCACCGCGCGCTCCTGGCAGCGCTCCCCACAGCCTTCCCCTTACCTGAACCCCGGCCTTTTTACAAGTTTCAATGACGTTCCTGGTGCCAGATAAGTTCACTCTGTAAAAGAGCTCCTTGTTGTTACTGGATGGCGAGGGTGATGCGCAGTGGAAAACAGTGCTTACGCCTTCCAGAGCTGGGTACAGGTCCTGGCAAAGCACACAAGGGCAGAGGAGTCACTTGTCACATTCTGGACCTCCCAAGGGGGGCCTGTAGGACCCCTGCCTGTTTATAACTCTAGAATCGACGCAGAAGCACATTCTCATAAAGATTCACATACTACAGAAGCACACGCCCCCTCTCCCATTAGCTAGTCCCCAACTGAAAAGGGACAGAAGCGTGATTGCAGTCATCACCAAAAGCAGGTTGCATGAATTACGTTCTCTACACGACCACAAAACAATGACCGCAAAGCCAACGCCAACAGCTTGGATCCTCTACACGGTATTTATAGCCGAGTTCCCCCAGCTGTCCTGAATTTAGGATCCAGGATGCAGTCACGGAGCAGGCGCTGTATTCAGACCTTCTGTCTCCTCCCTGCACTTTAGTCTGGAACAATTGCCTGTCTTTCCTTTTCTGGTCTCAGTAACGCTGCCGTTTTTTCAAGGGCTCGGGCTGGCTATTTTCCGGACCATCCCTGATCTGCACTTGTGCATTTCCTCGGCGTTACATTCAGGCTCTGGGGGCGGCATGTCCTTCTCAGGGCGGCGGGGCTCAGGGGCATTCATCTGTCCCGACCCTCGTGATGCTGAGATGGATCATTTGGTGATGGCGGTCACTGCCAGAGTGAGCCTGCCTTCCCCCACCCTCATTTTCTCTTCAGTATTTCTATGGACACATGGCTTTTTAGAAAATCCAATATGCAATAATCCATACTAACATCTTTTGTGAAATGCAGCCTGTCCCAAATGAGGCCAGCGGAGGGCTGGCAGTTGGCTCCTTCGTCCTTTGATGTGCCTGCCTTAATTTGGTCCTAAGGAGGATACTAAGTGTGCGTACTGCCACTGGGGCTCTGAGGATAGCCCAAATCAGCACAGCCCACTTGTGAAACCCGCCCCCTGAGCGAGCGCTGCTGCAGCATGGACGCTAGCAGGTGGCTCCTCATCCTGTTCAGTCCCCGCCACAGAACTCCTGCCCCTCCCTCTGCCAGCTCAAGCGCCAGGCGGTTTGACCCATGCTTCAGAAAACCGGCTGCAAACCAGGGACCCTGCGACCTGCTCCAAGATTTCTTGTTTTGGTGATGCAAGCCAGAGCCTTACACCGAGCTCCGTCCCACTTCTCAGCTCAGGGAGACCGACCTTGCACAAGTGCTCACGGAATGCGGTGACACCCTACTCATGCTCACTGTGCACTGCGAAAGACCACAAAGGGTGAAGAGGAAAAAGACGCCTGGGGCGGGGTGTGCTGAGCTGCTACGCCCTCTCCCTCGCCCTCTGCCCCCCTGTATTCAGCTGGCACGACGCCAGCAAAGCGTGTATTCTGGGCTTTTACAGAAATTTCATTATCCAAGCAGGACTGAAGTATGGACAGCCATGTAGAGATGCGGTCCGATCTCACACTAATAGACCTGATGGAGCAACCCAGCAGGGCCTGTCTGTCTGGATTCATGAAGACTCTCTGGGTAGGGCCAGGACCCTGTGTGGCTGGGGGAAATTAGAATATATGACCCA